>JBAMHZ010458458.1:0-20655 GCA_037177395.1 Alpinia galanga | reverse complement strand
TTTTTTCTAAGTCAATGAATATCATATGTAAGTCTTATTTTTGCTCCCGATACTTTTCAATTAGTCAGCTGAGAAGATGTATAGCTTATATTATCGACCTTCCAGACATAAACCCAAATTAATTTTCAATAATTATAGTCTTTTAATCTTTTTTTCTATTATTTTTTCCTAAACTAAGAAATCTAAAATAATAAAATAATTCTTTTATTTCCCCTTTAACATATATAAAAAAAAAAGTAATCAAGATCTTAAATTTTTAATTTATAAAATCATATATTTTTAATTTATAAAATCATATTTAAAAAGGATTCTTTATCGTTAAGTTGTTTCAAAACATAAAGAATATTTGAACTTTTTAAAACAAACTTTTTCAAAATATTTATAAAATTGCACATTTATTTTTCTTAACATACAGCACAAATTTAATTTTCAAACTTAGTTAATATTAATAATCCTCTAACTAAACCATTCTTATTTTCTAAATGTGTTTCAAATTTGTATTCTAATCTTCTGTCATAATCAAGTATCTTCTACGTGCAAATGAAACAAATAGTGACAGTAAATCTATAACACATACATTTTCATTTATAATAATATCAAATGTAATTCAATAAACTTAACAAAATATTTTTTTATTGAAATTCTACTTTAAATCTACTATCACATAATTTTCTTATTTTCATTAATTAAGAATTATGAAAGTAGTAGCATAATGATCTCTTAATTTAAATAGAATTCGACAATTACAAAACAAACAAAACCCGTAGAGTTCATAGCAATAATTAACAGTGACAAAACAACTACCACTAAAAATTGCCATCAAAGTGAATATCAAGGTTTCTTGGTAACAGGCTGGACACGCGCCCCGCTTGGAGTTGGTTGTAAGACATGCATGATCAAAGAAAAAATAGCAAGTCCAACGTCTAACATAAAATACAGTTTCCTGAGCTCGTCTACATTCCCAAAAGTAGGCTTCCAATTTCATTCTACTATGAACATGGCACTAATTATTTGCGTGATCATCCATGTGTTTGATGATACAAATCAGGGTTTTTATACTTGGAAGTAGAGCCTAGTGATCATCCCGATACTCAGGGTTCTCTTTCAGGATTACAAACCCTTCCAGCACTGGTGAGAGTGGAATGTATCTGCATAATATTTCAAGTGTCACATTGATAAATCCTAGTCTGATTTTAACAGTGTTAAGGGCAGATGATTTAGAATTATCAAATTTATACTTTTCAGTGGCTAGTTCGGCACGGTCCCCAGCAGCAAGCAAGACAGGTGTAGAATGTGTCTGGAAACCTGTTATTGTTTTCGGTCGACCTGCCTGACCCACCACATCAACAGCCTGACCAACCCGTACAGGAACAGAAATGGGCTTTAGATTCTCATCCACAGTCATCAGCATTCGCGGCTGCATGAACAAATGAGTGAAACTAAGGATCAAAGCAGTCACTATATCCCTTTTGTACAACTGTAGCATGATGCAAGAAATGATGTTCCCTAAGCTATACCTGCATGGCTAGTACAAGGATGTATAGCATGTAATGATACTTCCCCAGGATGACAGACTTCAAATCCAAGCAAGCATACAAAACAGTAACAAGTCCAGCCAGTGCCGTCCTGCACCAGTAGCAGTGAACATTTCGGCCATACTAGAAACCGCAAATGAAAGGAAGAAAAGAACATACGGCGATAATAAAAACCGATCAGAGTGATAGGGAGAAAGAGTTAGTAAACCCTTCCCCATATGCACGAGGCCTTGAGCAATTCTAACCTGCATCCATATCCTTGAACCTTCATGTAACCTGAAGAAGCATAAGATGAACCAAGGAAAATCATGTAGGTAAAAACAGCTTACACAAAAGAGGTGGCCAGCTTCTTTATAGTAATAACTTGAAAGATTGCGGAGCATGCCAGCAATCCGAGCATTGTTTGTCCCTGCACCTATTAACCCCAGTGAAATAATTGCTGCCTGCAGATGGGAAATTAGCAACATCAATCAGGTAGCCACTAGATGGTTCTACATCATATTTTTCCCTTCGGTGGGAGGAGAAAGCTTTTAAGTGGCCATACCATTGACACATCATTGTCTGTATCATGACTCAGTCTGCTAAGTGTGTCCATGACATTTACCTGATCAAAACATAAAATCAAGCAGTAGTTTGTAAAAAAACCATTAAGAAATATATGAGCAAAATCATTATCTATGAGGGAATATTATCAAACAACGGCATCCATGGACAAATTTTCCAATAAGTGCTCCCTTTTGCATCTAAATCAAGTTAAATTCTATAGTACGTCAAATAAATACAGTCCTGGATAAAGAAAATAGTATACCTTGGGGTTAGAAATACAAAGCAAGCCAAGCGCGAGGGGCACGGCCCGTCTAATGTTTTGCTCACCATATTGCAAAAGATGCTCCAATGATCGAATAGACATCTCGAGGCCTAGTTCTTCAGCCATTGCAATAAGTGCAATTCCAAGGACAGCAGGACCCTGATAGTGCTCGCCTTTCTCAAGATGTTGAGCACAATACTCAAGAAGCTTTTGGACCTGTAGGACAAGCGGGATTAAAGTATCATGTACTTTCATTAAAAGGGATAGTTAATGTTTAAATATAACACCTTGAGAACATTCCCAGTTCCAGCATATGCCAAAGACAGCAAAGTGACATCAGCATATTTCCTGATTTTCTCATTAAATGTTTTTGACACTTCAGCAGTAGCCTCAACACGATCCTGTTAGAACAAGTTTCAAATGGTGGTTTAACATAATTGGAATCCCTGAAGTTGCAGAAGTTAAAAGATAACTGTAAACTTCTGCAGAAATGACATTCAATTCATCAACATAGTAACCACAACATGAGGGGGAAAAAATATCCAAATGGTGATAGAATCCCAGAAGTGATAACCATGTCATCTCAAGAAAGGTAAACAAATTTGCTGGCAAGATTTCAACTACAATTTGAAGCCACTTAAATACTTATATGCAGTTGACAAGGTGTGAATATTGTTGTTTATTTTAAGGTTGCAAAACTAATGTAAGCTAACAAATTTATCTAACAAAATTAGAAATTTTCTAACAAAATGAAAATTAATAGATGTGATACAACTCTTCCAACTTATAATGAGGCAATTCATCAGAAACAAGATTATCTCTAGTGTGGCACCTCCTTCGCTGGGAAGTCTGATATTATCTAAAATGCAAAGTGAAAAAGTATCATATTAGAAGGCATCAACATATGCCAAATGAGCCATGTGCAAATCCAACTTCTGATAGAGGGAAGTCACAACTCTGCCTTGAACGAAGAAAATATCGATCAGTTGTTCATCAAATAAGATGGTTATAGCAACTTAATATCTCTTCTGTGCTAATTAAATATCATTATGAAATGCAATTATCCAGCACAATGCCACAGCTATGACAAAGAAAAACAAATTCTAACCACAAAAAATCAAGAGAATAAGAAATAACAAACAGACATTTGGTTCCTTGTCTATACCTGTTTTCCAAGATATAAAAGGGCAAGAGCAACAGGAAGAAGTCGAGTAAGAGGTTCACCCAATTCAGTATCTGCTCGTTCCATCAAAGCCAAAATTATAGACTGAGCAATCTCCTCATTGCAAGAACCAACATATACTAGCCCCAGGCTAATAGCAGAAAACACAAGAACTTCCAGAGATGTTTTAGGGTCCCCCAAAATTTGTGACAGACGAATTCGGAGCTGGAATAACCAAAATTATCTCAGTGACATAACATAAAAACTAAACCACACTGATAGGAACCCTTCTCGAGATCTACCTCATCCTTCTGAGAACCGGCATATGCAATGCCCAGACCAAGTATAGCACAGATTAAAATGGTGGTGTCCTCTTTGTTAAGATAGTCAATCAAAAGGGCCAATGCCTGAAAGACAAAGCAGCATGCAATAATAACATATCCACCTGGTGACATACTGTATATATGAAGTGCTAAACAACTCCAAACATATAATATTTGGTTAAGCATAAATGAAACTGAACTTACAGGGTCGCAGTCATTCTTTATACCACAGTTAACAATACCAACACCTAATAAAGCACCAGCGACAACATGGTTATCACTATGCAAATATTTGTCAATTTGAGCCAGTCCAGAGTCAACATCCCACAACAGAATCATTCCCTAGAGAGTGATGTAATGATAGTGACAAGTCAACTTTAGAAATCCACAATGACTAATAAGGAGAAAATCTATACCAAGCTTGCTGCCGCACTGGTCTTCCCGTGTTCCTTATTCTTGAATAGCCAAGTACCAGAAGATCCGCTTGAAGATTCTGATGGGACTGTCATCAATTTATCCTGAAAATAAAATGGAAAAAAATGGTACAGATGCTACATCACCACAAGCAACTCCTAAATGAAATTCCCAAATTACCTGTCCGAATCCTGCATTTACAAATGCATTAACAAAAGTAGCTGCTAGATTTTGCCTTGCTGAATCAATGCTAGTACTACCGCTTGCACGGCCATCAATCAGGTGCACCTAAATACACAGTGCATAAGATAATGGAAACAACAAAAAACAGATATTATAAATACTACCACAGATATGCTCAAGACAAGCTTGCAATGCACTGAGTTTTTTTCTTGTATTTTTTTATATCTATTTTAATTTTATCTTTCATCAAAGAATTTCTACTTATGCACAAAAGATTACCAGATTGAGATACATTTTCTATCAGAAGACAGAAAGACATCATTAAAACCATAGTTATTTAAAGCGTAAAGCGCCTAAAAGTGCATAGATGTTATGGGACCTGAGGCGCTAGGTGCAAGGTAAGGCGCACGCCTTACTGAAGAAAGGCGCTCGCCTTACCGAAGAAAGGCACCTTGGGTAAAAAAAATTTATAATTCAAACATATATAGAGAATTTCGGCCAAAATATTTCACTAACAAAATTATAGTCCATAAACTATTAAACAACCATGGCTTAGTATCAGGTGACATTTTATCTGTAATAAAAAGGCATCATACACAACTGGTTATGATTTATAAAGAAAAATCAAAATTAGTGGAATGAAAATTCTAAACTAATTTACAATTTGAATTTGTGAGAAATGAGACAGAATCATTAGAAAGTGTGAGAGAAAAAAAAAAGAACAGAATGGATAAAAAAACTTATGAACTTAAATCTATGAGGTAAAAAAACATACTGTTATGACGAAATAAAAGGAGAAAAGCATGAAAGTGTAGCCAAATCTAGAAGACTAATGTTGATGCTGTATGCAAGAAAAGAGTTCGCGTTTAAGAAGAGAGGGGAGGTTGATGCTGATTTTTTAGAGGAGAGGAAGAGTCACGCAAAGTAAGACTACGTACCATAGATCTTTCATCAGGGCTCCACATGGCAGGAACTTCCTGCATCGGACTGCCCTTTTAGAAGTAGAGTCACGCAGAGAGAAATAATTGAAATAGGTTTGCAAGGGAGGTTTGTGTTCATTTTCTAGGGAAGAGGAAGAGTCACACAAGAAAAATGTACTACATGCATGCAACCTAATAAATTTAAAGGGTAATATAGATATGAGTTAGGTTTTAAATTTTTTGTCGCTTTAATAAGGCAAGAAAAACTGCACCTTAACCTCTCAAGAGGCGCACGCTTAAGCGTGCTTTTTTAAAGTATTGGGTCTGGGTCACTACCAAGGCGCAAATGGCGCGCTTGGCTACGCCTTGCGCTTAGGCATAGCCAGGCGCGTGCTTTTCACAACTATGATCAAAATAATGTATACCTCCATATCTAATGGTGTACTCCCAATCACAAAATAAATAAATACATAACAAATATAAATAATCACCAATAATCTCTCAGTGATTAGAAATACAAAAAATGGAAAATAATTAAACATCCTTGATAATTTTACAAAAAGAAACAAATTGTATTCTTAAGTAACAGAAAATTTTGAGAAAAATTATATAATGTCCAAGCATAGCACCTTATATATGTCTTCTGGAGATTTAGGTTCCATAACCTCAATGTCTCTGGCAAGAGCAAGGTAGCCTTCACTCAATTTAACATTATTGACAATCTCCTGCAGGGCTTCTCTGTCATCATAATCTGGAGTTACATCTTCATCAAGTTCCAAAACTAAACCCTGTGATGAAATTACTAACAAATGACATCATTCCACATACTGGGCCAGTCGTATTAGGAATACAAAAAAATTCAAAATTTTCCTCTTAAACAAAGCAAATAAAAAATCATCTTAACCAAATCAAGCATAAGCTGTAAAATGTACAAAGGGATGTATAAATTATGTTAGCAAACATTTGCTCATTAACCTCAACAGTGAAAGCTATTATGAAGGTTCAACATGATGTACAAGGCTTACATGACGAGATATAATATAAGAAAATTGCTTCTTCAGGAGAAGATCAGTTGTTGACATGTAGATCTGCTTCACATACTGTCAAAAAGAGAATTTCATTTGTGAAACTAAAAAAATTAGAATAAAACAGCATGAATGGTGTGAGCTTACTTGGGTGTTACCAAGAAAGAGTGCAATTCGTAGTGCACTTGCGTAATCCTTGAACTTAATATAAATTGTATATGCTATGTCCAAAGCTAGGATATCATCTGGGCTTGGAATATAGCTGAAAAATGCTATCAATTAGATCAGATATTTGGGTTTCCAAAAGTTATGAAACATTGCCAACACATTAAAACAAGGTTGTGCCATTTCATTGTCCACACATCAGGTGCATTACGCGTGACATGAAGCTGACAACCAACACAAAGGGACTAGAGTAAGCTTGGGTATTATATACCCCTCCATCTTTTTCCGTCATAATCAACTCCTAAATTACATGCGCCAGACATTCATCCAGAAACAGAGTTAAGCAAAGTACTAGTGCATACCAAGTTGTCAACATGCTCATGCCAATAAATGAAAATTAGAATATGTTTTCTCATAAAAAGGACCGATCCTATATAGCACATGTTACAACTACAAAAGAATATAAATCATACCTAGATGAACTTGTGAGGTACAGACATGTTCGTTTGTAGTTTGTAGCATCTACGTGCTCAACTAGCAAGTCAATATCTTCCACCTAAAAGAGGAAAAAAATATATAAAAATACAACTGAGTGGAGAACAGGAATGAAAAGTACAGGCATACCTCCATCAGAAGATCTACAGCTTCTGGCTCAGCATTATGCTGCAAGAGTAATTATTAGAAGAAAAAAAAACAACAGTTTACCAAAAGCTAGATCAAGAAACTATAAACTAAACATAAGAACATTCAAACATCAGCAAGGAACTAGAACAAATTATAAGTAAAGCTTAACTGTAGAAGACACTTGTATAATGCGTACCTTCATGTGAAATGCCACAATTTGTTGCACAAGTTCCATCAAAGCATCTAAAGGGGTGTCATCATACTGTATGGGAGGGGGTAAATTATGATTTATTAATGATGAACAAATTGATTAACAGAAGAGCAAGTCTGCACCAGTTTAGGTTTGTGATATGACAGATGTTAGAAAAAACATCATGCCAACATATAAATAGAAAAAATAATAGCTTAAAACATGTGGTAAGCTAATTTGCAAATAAACATGCAGCCAAGAAAAATGTACATTTTTGAGAGTTCAAACTCTCACATGCAGTTTTAACCATTCTAACAAAATAGAAAAAGTATTGGCCTAATTCACAACAGAACTATAAGCAAATACAGGAAAGCCTATAAGGTTAACTAAATATGACACTACATAATTACTGCAGAAATCTGAAATTTGAGGATAAATTTAGTTTTCCTTTAAAATTTTTTAATTAAAAACATTTATATTTTTTTCATTCCAAGTGTTGTTTAAAATGTTAAGGTTGTTTAAATATCTAAAACTGTTTATTATAGGCTTTTATGGAAAAGATAGGTCATTCTTTTTTAAAAAATGATCTTTTTGACAATATATAAAAAGGGTTAACATCCCTCTTGCTCTTTATATTATGTTTCAGTTTAATAACATTGTACCCTTCGATGAGTTGAGAGTTTGAATTGTTTATTTTTTATGTTGCATCAAGTGGTATCATATGAAATAGGATTGATTATTGAAATAACCTTGAATTTCCTTCATATACCTATAGCTCCACGAATTATTGGAACTCGCATCAGTTGTTACATTATCATATGTTTAGAGATAAAATAAGTTATTTCCCTGCAAATGATAATCAATATAGGTCTCAACATATTAGGAAGAAACCCTGTTTTTCTGGAAGAATGAATGCTGATCATTGTTTAATTAGTTAATTGAAATAGATGACTCCCTTAACTATTATTCATGACATGAACCTTGTTGAATGAGCACAATTTACCAAAGATAAATTCACAAGAGTTGCTAAAAAAAATTTATGAAGTGTTCAAGCTAAACCACCTATCAAATATATTTTCCAGTTTTAAATGATGAAATGTCCTCAAGTTTATTATAAGACTAAAAAATCATACTTAAAAATAGCAAAATACCGGTCACAATTTGAAAATTTATGCACACAATGAAATATTAGCAAAGAAGTAATCCTTTGATTCATTATTTTTCTTAGACCACAAATTCAGAGAGAATTATACTTATTTTCATTTACTTCAATAGAGATTGTCTATTATACAGCCAAAAAGATTAAATACAACCTTAGACGTAAGAAAAGTTTAGAGAATGAAACTATTCTACACCTACATATCACAAGTACTCGATGTCAAGTTAAAAGGACAGCCAAAAAGATTGAATACAACCTTAAGGAAAATTTAGAGAATGAAGACTATTCTACAACTACATATTGTAGACCAAAAGCACTTGATGTCAAGTTAAAAGAAAGTAGGTTACAAAAAGGTAGTGCCAACTTTAAAAACAATACCCAAATCTCCCACCTTACCAAAAATTCATGAATTTGATATCAAACTACAAGACTTCTCCATAGAAATTAGAAAAATCCTTTATTGACTTAACCACAGAGGATCTTTCTAATAACTTGACCTTAAATGACTCCAAAGATGACCTTGTTTTAGGAGATTCCCTTCATGCAAACTCTGAAAGATCCCCCTCTTGCTCGTTATATTATATTTCAGTTTAATAACATTGTACCCTTCGATGAGTTGAGAGTTTGAATTGTTTATTTTTTATGTTGCATCCAGTGGTATCATATGAAATAGGATTGATTATTCAAATAACTTCGATTTTTTCCTTCATATACCTATAGCTCCACGAATTATTGGAACTCCCATCAGTTGTTACATTATCATATGTTTAGAGAAAAAATAAGTTATTTCCCTGCAAATGATAATCAATATAGGCCTCAACATATTAGGAAGAATGAATGCTGATCATTGTTTAATCAGTTAATTGAAATAGATGACTCCCTTAACTATTATTCATGACATGAACCTTGTTGAATGAGCACAATTTACCAAAGATAAATTCACAAGAGTTGCTAAAAAAAATTTATGAAGTGTTCAAGCTAAACCACCTATCAAATATATTTTCCAGTTTTAAATGATGAAATGTCCTCAAGTTTATAAGACTAAAAAATCACTTAAAAATAGAAAAATACCGGTCACAATTTGAAAATTTATGCACACAATGAAATATTAGCAAAGTAATCCTTTGATTCATTATTTTTCTTAGACCACAACTTCATAGAGAATTATACTTATTTTCATGTACTTCAATAGAGAATGTCTATTATACAGCCAAAAAGATTAAATACAACCTTAGATGTAAGAAAAGTTTAGAGAATGAAACTATTCTACACCTACATATCACAAGTACTCAATGTCAAGTTAAAAGGACAGCCAAAAAGATTGAATACAACCTTAAGGAAAGTTTAGAGAACGAAGACTATTCTACAACTACATATTGTAGACCAAAAGCACTTTATGTCAAGTTAAAAGAAAGTAGATTACAAAAAGGTCGTGCCAACTTTAAAAACAATACCCAAATCTCCCACCTTAACAAAAATTCATGAATTTGATATCAAACTACAAGGCTTCTCCATAGAAATTAGACAAATCCTTTATTGACTTAACCACAGGATCTTTCTAATAACTTGACCTTAAATGACTCCAAAGATGACCTGGTTTTAGAAGATAACCTTTAAAATCAACAAAAAAAAATTGAATCAAAATGTTAAACATGAGATTTAAGCGTTAAATTGAAGTCAGATTGGATTGATTGAGTAGGTACGGAGAAAAGGATCACGTAGGTTTAAACCGAGATTGATTTGGTTAAATTATAACCGAACCAAATTTTAAATGAGTTAAATTAGTTCGATCAATTTAAAACAAATTAGGGAATTTTTAAGGAAACCTTTTATTTCCTCTCTCTCTTCCACACATGCAGTAGCTGCCGCATTCCAAATCTCCTCCTTTCCATGTGCCCTGCTCTCCATCTTCTTTCTTACCCTTTTTACTCTCCTTCCAGCCAACAGCAACAGATCTAATATTCTTGTTGTTTTTTAGCAACGGGCTAAGAACCTTATTTCCTCTTTTTTCTCACCAACAATAACCGGCAATTCCTTCCTTCCAGTTATTGCTATCATCACCTCAAAAGAGAACAAGAGGAAAAACCACAACCGGCTCCTCAACCCTTTGGTATCCTCATTTAATGAGGTTATTGTTTGTGACCAATTCAAGATGACAATTGGTAAATAAATATTTATTAATATCAAGAAATAATTTATTAATTTGGACTAATAACGATTCATTGTATAGGTTTGATTGGCTCAAGCATCTCATATCAACGAAACGTCTGCATTGTTTTGTTAGACGAAAGAAAGTTACAAGGTATATATTTTATGTTATTAGACTTCTATTTAGGTTGGTTAAATAAGTTTGTTATTCGATAGTAGTAATAGGTGTCATGTACAAATTGGGATTATATTTATATAGCAGGATTAAGATTTGATCCTTCTTGTGTTACTATGTTATTAGATATTTATCTTGAGTTCTAAGTTATTTTAATATTATACTTGTAAATAAGAGTTCGAGTGGAGCACATTGATTTGTTAAAGCTTGAAGTTTTTTGTTGCACATAAAGGTGGATAAATTGTATCCTTTGACTCGTTATACATTTCCTTGTGCATAAATAAATAGGTAAATAAATTACATATATCTATATAATAGTTTTTTTAAAAAGAGATTAAAATAATATTTAAAATAGTGAAATGGATTTTAAAATAATTAAATTATTGGGATAAATAATTAATGTTATTTCATGTTCACATGTGAGATTCATATGGAAATTAAGATTAGAAGAACCATTTTAAAAATTAAAATAAATTATTCTGAATTACTCTTCAGTTAATACCCATCTTTTGATTGCTTAACCTTTTATACTTCTTGGTGTTCTAAATATTGATACTTGTAGCTTCATTTTGCATAACTTCATCTGCATAACCCATGATGATACTTAGTTAAATTAACATATTTATGTCAACAGATAATTTAAGTTGGTCGTTCAGACTAACTAATCTGATGTAGATGCAGACGAGAATCACTGAGACTAAGAGAACTAATAGTAAAATAATAAAGATGTGTTAAATGAAGGAAAGAAATACTAAAAAGTGAAAATTCTGAGTCTAGCCTTACACTAGAGAATCTAACTACCATATGAGTTGTAACAGCACGCGGTCACCTACGGTTAATAGCTATTTGTGCGATGACACTTCATTATTATATTCCATTAGTGAGGGAGGTTTTAGATCATACGTCAAATGATATTATTACACTTTAAGGACACTAGCTCAAGTGATTCACTGCTGAACTTATCTCGTTAGTGACATTTATACATGTTGATATTTATACTATTAATATCATGTATACATGCTCATTAATGATGATAATTGAAAGTTATTTTAATTGATGATAAAAGATGATAATAATTTAGAAATGATAGTTGTAACTCCAAATATTAATAAACATCCAATATAAAAAAGTAGATAATTATAGATATCCATGTATGTATAAGGTAAAGAACTTAAAGAAGTAATTAAAGTTGTAATATGTAATAGACCTACTTTAGTTCCTTAACATGCTAAATAAGATTAAATTATACACATCTTTCCAGATTACCCACTTAACAATTTATGCTTAGTGTTTGCTTTTTTTAAGCTCTAATTTTTAAAGCACAAGCACTCTTTTGATATTATAATTGGTTTCAACTTGTATATAGAATTGCTCAGAAATTTCAACCTACTAATTCCTGATTTGGGTTTTATTTCAATTCGATCTTTGATTTATACAATTTTGTTGTCTTTGTAGTAAAGATATTTAACTAAATATATAAAATTAGTTGAATTGGTTATCTATTCATATAGCTTTTAATTCTATTTTATTATACTGTCACCACTGAGTGGTGTAGCTCCGAGTGAGCGAGAATTAGACCCCTAGAGTGTGACATAATTACATCCTTAATGACCCTTTACTCGAGCCTCTAAAGAGCTCCTAAACAATCCTTTAATCGACCTTTCTCAAGAACTCTTTCTAAAATCCTTTAATAGAGCTTCTAAACCCATGATAATTCTTTAATTGATCTTTCACTTGGACCTTCTAAAGAACCCTTTGTTAATTTCTTTGATTATCCTTTGCTTAGGCCTTTTGGGAAGCCCTTTAATGAGTCACTACAATTAAGAAAAAGTTCACATGCTTGGAATATAATCTATAAAATTGCTTATAGCTGTTGTAGTAAAACATCTATAGATATTTGTTGAGATTAATACTTATTGCCACATTAAAACATCCAAAGATGATATGTGTTGAGTTTAATACTCATTAACATATTAAGTTTCTTTGCCTACTATTATCCACGAAACTAACAGTTCTACTCTATATGAGAGAAACACATGTTGATACCAAAAGGATTGACTTAAGGATTAAGTTGAGTAATGATTATTACAAAAAAAAAATGTTGATCTACCCTATAGTGGCAACAATGTAGAGTACACCTATGTATTCAATAGCCCAAAAATCTCATAGGGTGTTATATACAAAAATTCAAAAATAATGCGCACAGGCCTTTTTTTAAACAACTAAATTTCAAAATTAACGAGTATGCTAAAAGACATTAGGACACTCTGCCTTTGCATATTTACTTTACAACCTCTAGATCAGAAAAAAAAATTTATTTTTGACTTGTTGGAAGGAACTACTGGTGCAATAAGGTTTCCAATTGGTCAAGTTTAACCAGGTTATTTGACTTGATGTATTTGACAAACAGTTTAAGTTAGCTTTATCATTTTTCTGATGTGAGCAAGTTAAAGTGCTCACAACTCAATATAGTTGAGTTGTGATGGATAACTAAACACAATCAAGTTGGATGGTTTACTCAATGGCTCAGAGATCAATAACAAAGTAACTCAAAGGTGATCAAAGAAAGATGATATAGGACTTTTAAGGGACTAAAAATTACCGACGGGTAAACTCTAGGATAAGGATCATAGTATAATTGCTAGTTTAATGGTTTAATAACTTGTAACAAGGTGAGCTCATAGGTGACGGACAACGGATGGTGTGGAGCATCCAATGGACCAAAAATTCCTACCAAAACATGCTCTAGAGTAGTCTAATAGGAGGTGCACTTTCTAGGTGAATAGCGAATGAAGGCATATTGAATCAAGTTTGAAAGGCTTAATGTATCTAAAGGGCCAAGGATTTATCACAAGACGAACTTGAGGGCAATGTAAAGCATTGATAAGGTTAAAAACCTAAAAGCAATGTGAACTGAGAGATTACAAGTAAGATATAATCTTGAGGTTTATGCTTTGGGGCATGATGTGAATGACTAGTTAATGTCCTAGACTACCTAGTAACTTTGTTAACCCTAGTTGCAATGTTAAGTTGAAATTTCTAAGCAACTTAGTTGACTAGAGATGAGCCTTAGTTGAATGGAGTGTTCAATCAATCCTAGTCAATTGAACATGAAGGTTGAGAAAATTAAATGTTTAGGTTCTAAGCAAGTAGATTTGGAACGCCATTGGCCACGCAATAGCTAGAATTGCATGAGCAGTTAACTGGAGCTTTTTTCAAATCAACTAAAGATGGGAAAAAAGAGACATTGGAACCTTTTCTATATAAGCATCGGAGGTTGTTTGACTTGGTAAAGGTGTACAAAATTTATTGAGATTTTATTGTGACCACCTCTTGGTAAATTTTCTCTTCTTTGCTTATACTATCATTTTATATAAAAAGATACTTGTATGAGGCTTAATCTGTCACAATTTACTCACCCTCCCTCTAGACGAGATCAACCAAGCCATTAGTGATCCTACAATCACCCAATTTCTCTTAAAGAGACTGTTTATGAAAGGATAAAAAGAAATCATGCTCAATGAACTTCTCAAAAAAATACAATTATACAACCAAAGAAAGTGCTAACAATTTACCTAGAGTTAACTCCTAGAGTCGAAGAGTTGAATACTCTTTAGTCAAGGATAATGACACAGTCTAAGATTATGGATAAATTTAGGATTGGCTTTAAATTTTTCAATTTTAAAGTATCCATAATTTTATTTAATTTAAAAATTATTTTAAAATTTAAAGTTGTTTAAATTTCTGAACAAATTTGTTCCAGGTTTTTTCAAGGATAAGCTATGTTGTTATTTTACAAAGAATTGATCTTGTTGACACTCTACCAAGGGTAAGGATCCCTTGTAATCATCATCATTTATTTTAATAATTTGTCCTCTTCTTAAGAGTTTAAGATGTCTGTTGTGGTACCATTTTTCATATTACAATAATTACAAAACTAAATAGACATGAAGGTGAGTTTTAGCGCAACAGTAAAGTTGTTACTTTATGACCGAGAGATCACAGGTTCAAATCTTGAAAACTGCCTCTTGCAAATGAAAAAAAAAAAAACAGGTAAGGCTATATACAATGGATCCTTCTCCAGGACCCAAAATGGCGGGAGCTTCGTGCACCGGACTGCCTTTTTTTTTTTTACAAAACTCAATAAACAACACTAGGAGCCTAGAATATATTCCTGGTGAAGTAAAAAATTGGCCTTTGCACCATATTTTCAAGTGTTAACCAATATTGGCCAGCACAACCAAAATGTATTGTAATGTATTGTTCTGATTTAATACAAGGGATAGCTAAAGGTTGTACCACATATAAATGTGATTACTATAGTGAGCTTGTCTAGATTGGTATGATTGAAAATTAACAGAGGAAGACTTTCATTCCATGAACCCTTTGGCTTTGTCAGTTAATCAACTAAAGGAGATGAAATGTTAAAACAAGATGAGGGGATGAGGAGATACACCAACCAAAGCATCCACAGTAGCAAAAAGTGACACTAGAAACAAAAAAATCGAGGTATATTCACATCTTGCACTAGCAATTCCAATTTCAATTTACTGCAAGCTCAACACCCAATAGTTTCAATTCCAATTATTTAATATAGGTCCTAGAAAGTCATGAAATTAATCTAGATAAGATGCTCTAAGAACTAATAACTAATGCATCAATTTAATGTAGAGAGCTCAACCATTTATAAATGTTTGTGATATTTTTAATAGTTGTTGCTGCAAAATTTTAAGTTAATTGCCTTTATAATTTCTGAGATTATATTTTAAAATGATTTGAAACATGTTGAAGAGTTCTGAGTTTTAGCAGGGCATGGTACCAAAGTTGAACCATTCCGATTGAGACTCAAACTAACACAAAACAATACTTTAAACGCTTCATACAAAGACTGCATAATCCTGCAGTAATAAGATAGGAATAAAATTCTAAGCAAGGACGACAAATAAGTGCATCATACTAGTATATTATCATGAATTACCATCACCCTTGTTTTCTTTTAATAAAGGCAAAAGAACCACTAAGTTCCATTTCAGAGTCCTCAAAACATGGTGAATACACCAATTGAATCACATAACAAAATATGTCCTAATTACATGATTAAGTGATAAAGCCTAACCTGCCGCTTTGCAAACTCCTGAGCAATTTCACCAGCTAGATTTCTGTCAGATGGCATAGCATTTTAATATAGACAAGGAAAATCAATAGCACCAAACAATTAATAAAAATACAGCTACGTGGCAATTGGTTTCTTTACACCTGTATTTAAATGCCAATAAGGATTCACACTCTCACCAACATTAGATTTACAGCATGAGATTGTCAAATCGATATTATTCATTAAATAACAATTTAATCATAGTTGTCAATCAGTGTTAGGATCGAGATTGGAATCAGATTAGCAAAGAATCTAAGTGTCAGTAAAATCAGATATGGCAATGACCAATTGGATCAAAATTAACATGGAAATAAAAAAATATAACAAGATATAATCAACTTCTTCCGTATATTCTCAGCTAAAATCTTTAAAAGAATGTCTGGTATATGTCATTACATATCCAATTTTTAGTATGCATTGTAAACATAATATCATATTTATTAATATATAAATCAATACATAATAAAGATATATAATAATCAATAATAAATCATATTTTGTATAGATTACTTGATAGCAGTAGATTGTTGATACATTTTCAATAAAAGTGTTATTACTTAATATTCAATAATATAGGGTTAGTCAGCTCTCTAAACTAATTCAAATTTAGTTTTTAGAAGGATAATTCTTCACCGCTGTTCATCAAGGAAAATTATTGCATTCTCTCACAATCCATAATAACCTCTCAGTATATAATAACAACACTTGAACAAAAGTGGGTAAGAGAAAGATAAGCAAGGAGTTGAGTCTAAGAGATTAAGGCAAGGTTCAATAAGCGATCCTTGATCTTATGGTGAATCAAGGCTAAGCAATTTAGGAAAGTAGCAAAGCCTCTGTCCTTCCCCTGCAAATTCTCTAATAGCCAAGTTGGAATTATAGGTAAAGCTAGGTCAATGGAATTTTTCAAAATCATCCCAGGTGATCAAATTTTACCTCAATTTTATCCATTTTTCCTCACAATTTGACTACATTCTAAATTCTATCATTTTTCTCATGTAACTAACTAATTTCTGGCCTTTTTAAATTTTTAGTCTTTTTTTTTTACTTTTCAATTTTTTTTAGAAGCTGATTTCTCAAATTTTGAATTATCCATTACTGATATTCATCCAACTAGACCCATCCATATTGATATGGACCAATTGCGCCAACTATGGTTTTAGTTTTAAATCCTTGCGTTCATTGTTCATTATTCATACGGACCTAGCACTTTACAAACAACATTAAATTGATAGATGCATATTGTCACCATCAAATTAAGTCATAGTCCCATTTAGGCAACATATAAACCATGGCCATAGATTATATGAACAGTCTACAGCTTTGCTCGCATAGTGTTAGCAGCTGATTTATAGCCTTCCAGAATTTATCATTCCTACATGAATTAGGGGAAAATCTAGACATTAATAAGTTTAGCACATTAGATAATGGACCAAATATATTCACGATGGGGCAATAAACCAAAAGCATTAACTTAAGTTCTGATACAAGAAATTGAAAATCAAAGCACAATTCAACTTATAAATAGATCATCAGAATGAAGTTTTAGGATAAAATAAAATGTCGAGTTATTTTTTACCTCACATATTCATGTCCCCATGAACCAATATCCCCTTCAGACCCTAATAGTCTGTACTTGAGGCTCTCCTACAGAAAAGACAAATGGAAAATTTTCATATTACCTTAAGCATCACATAATAGATACCCAAAAATGTAATAAACAATAGGGTCAATGCTCAATCAACAAATAAAGATAGCATATTTATATGAACAACATGCAGAAGTCTGTATCCAAGTATAAATACTATGCTTTCCAAACTTCTTGTCTGGCCGACTGTGATTAAAACATCCACACCACACTAGACATGAACGAAAACAAATTATCTGCAGAATATTCACATAACACACCAAGCAAAACAGTTCTGAAAAACTAGAAATCCAAAACCGTGGGTGAAGAAAGTCAATGTAACTGAAAATAAAATTTCACATACCCTCTCTCCTTCAGCAGACATTGTCAATGCCAAGACAGAAAGTATATCCGCCAAATATTTCTGCAATTCATATGACTGATAAGTTATTGCAGTTAAACTATGACTGAAAACATTATGTGTGTAAGCCATACAAATTACAAATTCAGTGAAGATGAGAAAAAATGTATTAGACTTGAGGCGAACAAAAGTTGGCCTTCAAAGCCCACTACCACTCCAGCATGGTCTCAAAACATCTATACATTAAATCCTATGGCATTCTCCAATTTAATGAATTTATTGTGCTCCACATATAATGTTTACATCAATTAATTAATTTCTTTTTTGTGTTTGGAACACATTAATTCAATGTGTGTTAGAAGTTATAGTTAAAGAACATTTTGTGCATCATTCTTCAATATACATTAAATCCTACACATGAGAGTATTTTTCAATGTATGTTTAAGACAAAAGTCAAAAGTAATTAGCACAGATCAATAACTCAATTATCTGACTGCAGTATTATTTTTAGTCACAATCACCGTCCACAGTAAACGTTAAGTTTCACAACATTGTGCTACTTAAAGTTGAGTTATTTCCCAACAAAATATCTTCTAATAATCTGGAATGTGAAGTATCGCAAGTCACAAACTTCACCTTTAAATCAGACTCTGGCATTGTCTCAAAATATGCCTTTAAAGTACCATAATGCGGGCGTAAGAATTTCAGAGGCTTAGGAACAGACGTCATGGAGCTTGTTGCCGTTCTAATCTCCTGCCTATTAAAAAGAGAAATGTTTAAGCAAATTTACACAAATATAAAATTATTTCCAAGCGAACCCATGACAAACCTCATGCTCTCGAGGGCAAGCTTCTGCACACCCGGATCTGCGTCCTGGACCCTCTCCACGTAGAGTTCGAGCTGCTGCTTTAACGCCAAATCCTCATCCGACTGCACAAATAACATTGATAAATGCCCAGAGGACCGAATGATAAAATGATAAGTAAGATAAAGTAGTTGGGGATCACCAGATCTTCCTCTTTTTTCTCGTCCTTCTTTTTTTTGTTATCCTTGACGGCAGGTTTGGAAGCATCCGTGGGGGCAGAGGAGGAGCTGGGGTTGGCCATGGCAAGTGAGAACTAGCTGAGTGCGATCGAAACCCTAAAAAGGACACGCTCGCTCGATCGGGGAAGAAGGTAAACTATTAAAGGATGGGTTGTTTGCTTGGGTTACAAGCCAGATGAGAACCAAAAGGCTACTGCTTGTGGGCCGCATGATTTTAAATTCGGCCCGATAAAAACTTCCCACTTTTTATTGTAGAATATCTTTTATATGTATATAGAAAAAAATTTAATACGAATTTTTACGTGAACATGCACGATGCCTGATCCGTCGTGCATTATATGAAATTGCATATATAATCTAGCTTTTGAATTTATTGGGATCATTATTATTATCTCTTTGGCTAGATCGTAATCGGATTCCAGTTGAATTGTCATGCATTCGGCTATGGTTCAATCAAAATCAAAGTTCAGTCAAACCACCACTGTAATTCGACTGCGGACCAGCTAGAGTCAGAGCTCGATAGAATTGCGACTGAAATTCGACCGAATTATCACTACTAGTGCCCACAAATTACATCAAATTCTAGCTAGAAATTGGCCGCTCAACAGCGATGTCGAGAGGCTTAAGAGCAGTACTCAGACAGATTTACTATGCATTCATCACAATCGCACACAAGCACACAAAAACTCATCATGCATGATATCAAAACTGTACGTGTATATAGTTACATAGATAACTTTCAATAATTATACATTCAAATTTTATATTTATTAAAACATATAATTATTTTTCATTATATCTCTGCTTTATCAATAGTCCATTATTACATAGATAATTGACTATCAAATCAATTCCTTTCTATGTTTCATCTATGAACCAGTTAGCTATAAATTTATATCAAATTGTCATAAATTTGAATTGACAGTCGATGATCCTAACACATTGGTTCATTGTAATAAATTTAATATCTCAATTTTAATACCTCAGTGTATGTCTAAAAGTATAGTTACATTGTGATAAAATAAAAAGTGCAATAAATTTGGTTTAAATCTTAATCGTCTTTTATTTGTACTTGTTCACAAAGAGTTATACGCAGCGAACCAATATAAAAATATATAAAAAACATAACAAACATAGAGACATTTCAATTTTATGTAGTTTGAAATTTCAATTCCTACTCAATAGCCTAGATTTCTAATGTAAGCACCATTATATTTTTTCTTTCTTGAATATCATTTGAAAGTAAAAAAATTTCTTACTATCTTATTCTTACACAACGATGCAAACCACATATAAATATACAATGATATTAATAAAGAAATGGAAAGAAATAAGTTTACACAAATCTTAGCTTTGAGAGTTTTGTGATGACTTTAGAATGCCTCCTCGGATCTAAAAATACAACAATATTATCCTCCAAAATCATTAAAATTTAGTACCTTCCACTCTTCTCAAAACCCTCTTTTAGAGGATTGCTATCAAACTAATTTTTGTCAATTAATCAACTACCTTCTCCCATCAGTCGACTACTCTACTATATATTTAAACATTGCTCTAACTTGTCAACTTAATGACTTTATCCATCTAAGCATTAGTCAACTGATGTCTATCCAGTTGAATCCCACAATCGAGTTCTGAAC
>JBAMHZ010458354.1:0-20664 GCA_037177395.1 Alpinia galanga | reverse complement strand
AGCAACAATAAAATAAGATAAAATTTATTTAAATATAAACGATGATATGGTGGGAGATAGAGCTCAATGGCCTAGAAGAATTCATATAGCCGACCCCACCTAGTGGAATAAGGCTTGGTTGTTGTTGTTTTACTTTTGTCAAATCATACTAGTTAGGTGATGTGCCTATTAAAGTCCCAGGGAGTAAAAATTTTCATTACATTGTAAGCAAGATGAGCATTAGCAATATTTATACACAATTTCGAGGGGGAGTGCTAGAGTAGGTTGTAATGATTGGCCATTATGGAGCCTCTTTGTAAAAATTCAATCAATATCATTAAATAGTGAGACTAGCGGAAACCTAATTTGATACCTTAATTCACTTTCTTCAAATTCATTTATTATTAATAAAATGAAACCTCAAAGATGTATATATGGAATAAAATACACTACATACCTCTGCTCAATAAGTTAACTAATATTGAAAATAAATATAATCTTATTGGTGCTTGAATATTTCACAATTGATGATATGGCTATTTTATTTGCATGAATTATCATCTGATACAAATTAAAATCCATGTCTGCAAAGCCTTTTTTTAGTTCTTTTTTGTGACAGCAGTATCACCACCACTGCAGTACCCACACATCCTTGCCAATCATAGCTATTTCCATGCATTAATATCCTTATCATATGCTACTGGATCTTTTCCTAAGAATTTTTATCATTTATTTTTATTGTCTGTTGGGATTTATTTTCTTAGTTAGTATCTAGTCAATTTTTCATCTCATGGTATTTTAGTAATACAGACCTTGTTCTTCTTTTCACAGAAGCTGATATAAATTGTTATTTTGGTTCCTTTCTTAATTCAAATGGGAAACTGTGCAAGGAAGGTAAGAAGTTACCAATAGACAATATCGAAACTTTACTTCTCACTTTTTAATATAAACAAATTATGTATTTGTTGCCACTGTCTATTCTTTGCATTTCTGACTTTTCGTCCACTATTTTGTTAACATCCTTGCTATATTGGTGGATGATTATCCTGCATTCTAAATATTTTGCTTTTCAAAAATGCATATGAGTTTGAGTTGGCAATGCTGATGTATAGGACTTAATTTACCAAATCTAACAAAAAAGATAGTTACCTCATACATCTATTTTTTTTTAGTGTGATGAAACATAGAAGAATGAAGCTTAACTGGTGCGCTATGAAGTATGATGCATTAATGTATATCTGGTTTGGCTTCCTAGTGAGTTTGTTCGGATTGTAGGGTGGGAACAGGGGCAACATGTTGGCTGCAACTTCTCTAGCTCGAAACAATTTGTATTGTTTCTTTTAGCCAGTCTCAATTTTTTTATCCTATTCTGACCCTATTTCACTTATGCAACCTACCTATTTCTATTTATGCCTTTATAAGATACCTCTGCACCATTATAATCCTAAGGAAATGTTGTTGAACCATGTTAAAAACTTGTGTCTCTATTGTTAGCACCTTCCCTCTCTCTCTCTCTCCTTCTCTCTCTCGTTGTGTGTGTAATGGTATGAAAATGATCACCTCTTGACATGAAATATCTATCCAACTTTAGATAGTGATGATATGAATCATTTCATTGTGACTTTGGATGTGTTTGATCCTCATTGCTTTACTACTTTATAAGGATAATTGAATGAAGAATGAGGGAATCTGATGTGGATGATTGCCTCTTCAGAAGTCTTATGTGAAACTACTAACTGGCAAGAAGGCACCCTTTGTTCATTATGTTGCTAGAGTTTTTGTGCTTGCTATCTGGATTCATGGAGAGAGTTTTACTGTATGAAAGTTGTTGAATATATATATATGCTGTGCTTGTTGCAAGAATTACTGGTCCTTTTGTTGTAGGACTCAAGACATTACTAATGAGTTTATCATAAGAGCTCCCATATTATTACAATGTATAAATCTATTAAGCCATCCTTACTAATGTTGTGGGAGCTTGTTTTCATTAAAACTTTTGTGCTAATATATCTTTTACATTGAATTTTTGCCCCCACACTAACCATCTGGACGAAGAGCCATCCCTGGACCACCTGATTAACATATGGAAATATGGTCCTTGCTTCCTTTTTAACATTCAAAGCCCTAACTCATTATCCTCTTTCTTAGACATGTCAATGTGACTAGTTATATTAATTTTGCTGACAACGTTTAACAAATATGCTTGTGGTGTCGCAAGATAAAGTGTCCATCGAGAAGTACATATTGTGTTTTCTTAACTCAGCAGAGTAGTCCATGTCAAGCCTATGCAAGTCATTTAACTGTTCCAAAGTTGAAAATGTTGGGATTCAGTTAATAAATTTTTAAACGAGTCAAAAATTTTAGACATGATGATTGAGTGTATCAAGGTAACTTTTGACAAAATGACCTTGTAGAATTAATTTTTGTCGATACTAATATTCTTATGTGACAAGAACAACACTTATGGTTTTGAACTACATATACACATCTATATAGAGTTTTTTTTTTGTAGTAACTGAGAATCTTGCTTATTTACTCACTTATTGCTGCTATAGTAGATTAGTTGACTTTCTTTTAATAATGGAATTTATAGTTTGTTTCTAAACATAAATGGAAAAGTTTTGTTATTTCACATTATTGTTTTAAATAGTGGATTGAATTTCTTGGTCGATCTCTGATGCTGAAATTTTTATTCTATTTCTCTTGATCATACCTTTGTTGGATATATATATCTATCACTCTTATAATTTCTTCCCTACTTGTTAATTTTTTATATTATCTTCCCTTTTCCTTTTAGAGTGGGGAAGCTAGTGACATGGATGATGAGATAGACATGGGAGGTGGCAATGTGCATGTAATAACAAGCAAGGATAACTGGGAGCAAAAGATTTCAGAAGCACAAAAACAAGGCAAGATTGTAAGTGATTGAAAAGAAAGAGGCTTGTACATTCTTCAGATCAAGTAATATTTGAAATGATCTCTCATTAACACTTGCATAGGAAGGTTTTTGCATCTAGCTTGTTTCCATTATGTGAATTTGTCCCCTGAAAATTTCTGCACAATTCCATCCAAAATGGCGTTGCCTCATTTTTTTTTAGTATTATATACTGACATCATAGATATGAAATATTGGAATCCGATTCGATTTCGTTCTAATTTCATAGTATTTGAATGTTCAGAACTATTAGTATTTCATTATACCAAGGATTGTATTGCGGTTCTGATAATTCAAGATCCAAAGAAGCCCCCACAGGTGTGATGCAGTGGTAGAACACTTAAGAGGAACAAATAAGAGAATCAGAATTCGAATTCCAATACGAATGAATATTCTAAAGGTTAACCTTTAAGTGTGTATAAGTTGTGCTTCGAATTTACCCAGTAAGCGAACTAGGAGGAAGATTGTCTATCTCTAGGATTAGTCGAGTAAAGCCTGGACACTTGGATTATCAAGAAAAAAAATCCAAAGAATAAATGAAAAGAAATAATCATTACATTAAGAAATGGATTGGATTAGGGTAGTGGATGACATAATTGCTCGTATTCATAGCCTTGGTGAAATAATGTTAGGTGAATTAGTAGAGTTTGAAGAGGGAACAATAGGCATTGCTCTGAATTTGAACCAAACGATGCTTGCATTATATGTTGGGCGATGCTTTGATGATACAAGAAGGTAAGTTTTGTAAAAGAAATAGGCTGAATTGTCTCAAATACTCACAAGTGAGGATTACTTGAGTATATTCTATTCCCATATCAAAGTTCAGAGAAGCTTATATTATTCAAATGATTATTATAATAAATAATTCCTAAAGAAAATTTCCTTGTAGGGTTTGTATCCTTGGATGAGATTTTACTATGGTCATTTTACTTGTGTTCTGATATAACTTTGGTATTGTAGCTGATGTGGAACTTTGTGAAAAATAATTAGTGGCTTTTAGTTGATTTCTACCAATAGATGCCTCTTGCTCAAATGGTACTTAATGTGATTAATATTCAAGTCATGCCATTTTAAGGGAATCTAAGATTCACTTAGCAGGAGTAAGAAAACTTTCAGGTTAATCATTGTAATTATTAATGCAGTGTACCCAAAATTTAATTGGTACTACATTTTGTTGTTTAAAATCAAAATGTCATACAACATTGTAAGTGAGTCATTTATGCTACCATGATGGATGGAAAACCATTAGATTGCCAATCTAAAATCAAAATGTGATTTTTTTTAATTAGTTGTACAATCAAATATCTCTCTCTTTCTCTCCTCCCATTATTTATTTCAAATCTTCTAGTGGCACTCTAATTTTGTCTTGCAGAGAGTTGCGAGTGGATTTTGGGAATTTATAAACTTTGATGGCTAACTACTTTTAGGTTGCACTTAAGCTTTGGATCTGTGATTGAATCTACCAAAATTCATGGATCACAAGTCCTTATATGTGGCATTAGAGCTGATCTAACCTTATACACGATGGGGTGCTGGGAAAAAGATACTTGTTTGATTGTGGAACTGTCATTAGGCCTTATATGTCTCAATTAGAGGTTCTAGGATATGAATGCTAATTTAAAATTTAACAAGGACATCAAGCTTTGAGTGAGAGAAGCTGTGACATTCTACTTTAGTCCCACATATAGAATTGTGGGCTAAAGAATGATTTTATTGGCTTAGATGATCATTTGTTAACATCCCTTTGTGTTTGGATCATTGGCAACTTTAACAAGGGTGACTTACAACTCTATATAGAGTTCAATTCTATGCTCTCAAGTGTTGCTTTGCAGTTGTAGAGCACCCTTGTTGTTGATAGGTAGCTTGATTGGAGAGGATTAGTGGGAGGGCTCTAATTTGTAGGAATGGCAAGGTGTTAGTACCCACATTTTTTGGTACTACCTGAACTTAAACCTCATTAAATATCTGCTACTTGAGCACATTTACATATCCACTTTAGATGATGGCTGGGTACCTGCAATTTCAAGCAAACCCAAATATGTCTTGAACTCGAACTAGACTTAAATGGCTCGGATTCTTGCGGGTAGCCGATTGTCAGGTTCCCAGTGCTGTCCCTACTAATTTGCCTGCTGTTGTTACAATAAAAATTCTTTACCCTCATTTACTTTGGCCGGCAGCAGTGAGTTTTCATCTTCCTTCATGATGGCTACAAGAGATTGGGAAGGAGCAAGGGAGAGAAAGGGAGGTGGCAGTGTAGCTAGAGGAAGAGATTGTTTTAATCAGTAAAATATTAAAAAAATGATCTTTTGATCTGAAAAGAGATGCTGGACTTTCCAGGTAGCTGTTCATAGGCCTCTGTCAGATAATTGACGGAGTGATCTCAATGATTTGTAATAGCTCATCTAAAACATTTTCATGAAAAAATTCATACCCAATTTAAATCTATTTGGGTAATTAGTCCAAAGATCTGCATAGAAGTTGTAACATCACAGGTTGAGACTAATCTTATTTTTCTTCACATATAGCTTTTTTTTTTATATTAAACAACTTGAATGTTCCTATATGATTTTCCACAGGTTGTAGCAAACTTCAGTGCATCTTGGTGTGGCCCATGCAGAGTGATAGCACCTTTATATGCAGAGTTGTCTGAGAAGTATCCTTCACTGATGTTTTTGACCATAGATGTTGATAAACTAATGGTAATATATTCTTTTATTTAAATTTCTTCATAATCCAGTTCATATCTAAATTCTAGTTCACTTATTAAAGTTCTTCTCCTTGAGAGGGCTGGCACATTGTGCTGGCATAAGGTCATTTTCCTTGTTGCTTCCTGCTAATTCATCCTCATTTCCTTTGGTCTGGTGTTCCTTTGGTGTTGTGTGCCATCTTTTTGGTTGCTTGAATTATTCATTTCCATAATCCTGTGCGTGTCTGAATTCTCAGTCCACTTATTGTTGTTCTTGCATCATTTCCTTGAGAAAACTGGCACATTGTGCTTGCATAAGATCATTATCCTTGTTGCTTCCTGCTAAATCATCCTCATATGCTTAGTTATGGTGTGCCATCCTTGTGCTTGTTTGAATTACAATTGGAGAATAGAGATATCTGTTACTCACAGCGGTGAACATAGTATGTTATGGCTAATCACATCAAAATCTTGGTAAAAATGATGAATCAGTTTATGTCAATATGTTGGAAAGGCTAAATTAACTTGTAGTTTTCACAAGGACTTAACTTTGTATGATATTAATTGCTTTATGGATTTCCTAGATAAGCTCATAATGAGATTTTTTAGACTTGAATTTGTCTTTATGTTATTTTCTGTATCATGGTACCATAGTACCCATACCTCCTGTGGCTAGTGCAATTCGTAGCACTGCCAAATTGAAAATTTCTCCCACTCAGTGTTCTGCTAGATGATTCTCTGAAGAAGCTTGTAAACCATTAATCTTGCAGTACCAATTTCAGAACATTTTTAGTTGCTAAATTTTTTGTCAGTTTACTGAACTGGTCATAAACTCGTGATGAAGTTTAGTAGATTTTCTAACTGCTAAGGTTGGAAGTGTCAGGCTTTTAGCTCATTGAAACTGCTAAGATGTTTTGTTTTTAGTTATCTATGCAAAGTTTTGGAATAGAAGAATACCACCACTGATTTAAGATATACAGTGCTATGCTAACTCCGAGCACAAGTAGCACAGTAGGACAAGTTCTATTTAAATAGCTTTTCACGTGACAATATGGAAAACCAGATGCAGCCAGGAGTATGTTCTTAACTTTCATCTTATTATCTCTTCTCCTGCACCCAATTAAACTTGAAATTTACTTAGAACCGTAATATTTGTAATAGCCCTTCTTTTTTTTCTTCTCATAGACATTCTGATTTGCTTAGTTTAGAATATAAATGCAAAGGTAAACCTTTGTACCGTGCAATATGATTAGAAGCAAAGCATGCGAATCAAACATTATAAATAGCGTAGTTTTTGAGCTTATGAATTATCTTTTAATAATTTAGCTCCATAGATTATATATGATATACACTTTTCAGGAATTCAGCTCCTCATGGGACATCCGAGCAACTCCAACATTCTTCTTTCTGAAAGATGGGGAGCTAATGGATAAACTTATCGGTGCTAATAAACCTGAGCTAGAGAAAAAGATAACTACCTTAGTTGATTCCTCAACTCAGTGCTCCAAGGACACAGTTCTATGATGTGAAGCATTGTGCCTTTGTATCCTTGTATGTGTTTTCCTCTTTTTCACTCTCAAAACGAAGGTCGCATTGCTTGATTTGACAGGAAACACGATTGGCAAGGTTCGCGCAGTCTGCTTGCTACTTTTTAGTACTGGAGAAACTTGTCTAGGCTGCACAAACTGTAATTCTTTCGATGTCTGTGGCGAATCGACAGTAGTTATATTTGTAGATTCTATGCACTTCTCGGTTTATGGTTTAAACTTGAGTGCAAACATCTCGTCCATTTCTGGGATTCTATGCATTTGTGTGTATGTATATTGTCGAACAGAAGTGGTGCGTGTGTATTCCACTAGGAAACGGTGGTATTCTTACCAGTTTGTGTTATGTTAGGAATTTTAAATTTCCAAGGACACGAGGCAATTGATATAGGGATCCAATATTGGTCTGGGTTCACCATTTGTACAGCCTCAAGGTTAGAAGTAGTAGAATAGCATGCTCCAAAATAATCAAAAAAAAAAAATTAATAATTCAGATATCTAGGCTTTATCCTATTAATTTAATTGGGTGTTTTCTAGATTCAGAGCATTATTTATTATTTATGTACAAGGACAACTTCTACTCTCCTCATCATTGAAATGCTTGGGTGTGTTTAGGCTTGACACTGATGTTCCAAAACCATGAATGTGATGTCAGAATAATTTTTTTTAATGATTTATTATTATTTATTAAGTTGAAAGGTCGACCGTTAAAGATATTTGAAGTAAGCAGTATAGAATATCTTTTTCAACTTTTTTTTTTTTGTTAGTAACAGGGTGTCTGAATTTTTTGTTCGATTAATTTTTAAGAGTAGTCAGTTTTGTCCTATGGTTCTTCAGGGATACCTCTTTAACATCTGAGCTAGAATGGATCGGAGTTTTAGCAAATTTCAACTAATCACTTGGGTAAATTAAAGAAGTGCTCGTAATTTTTTAGTGGGTCAGTTCAGATTCTACAGTTGTTTTATTTTTGAAAGACTATTTAATATTGAAGTCGTATTTTATTCGTCAGATAAATTCTTGCATAGAGGATTGTTTCTATAGATTTTTTAAAAATTTATTAATAAATTATATCTCAATAAAGAATCAAACTATATTTTCCATTGTTGCCGCTGCACCACGTGAGAATATCTTTTTCACCCTTTTTATTATCTTCTTGCTTGCTAACCCTTTGTTTTTCCTCCAATTTTCTTTCCTCCACACCTTGGCTCCCTAACTTAATGGGGTCACAACATGACCAACAGCCAGATTGACCCACAGTGAGCAGCTGCAAACTTGGAAGTGGTCAGTAGGCTCGCAAACAGACGGCAAGCTCACGGACGATTGACAAGCTCGTGAGTAGGTAACGAGTTTTGCAGGTGGCTATGCGAACTTGTGAGCAGGCAAACAAGCTCACAGATTGATATTTTAAGATATTAAAAGGAATCAGGTTTTCTATCGGATTTGAATGAATCAAAATTTAACTAAAAAAATTTATCGATAAATTGATAATCTATTATTTTAATTCCCATGGAATCTGGCTTATCCATCGTTTACCGTAAACTAATTTATATCTTTATTTCTTCTACTAGGGTGAAAGATACAAGGTAGTATATAAATTAATTTAATTCTTTAAATGTTACTAATGATATAAACCTTCGTAAATTTGATTTTTTAAAAAATTGCATAGCTTACGGTGATGACAAGGTATAACGTTGCTGATCAAAGAATGGCTAATGTAGAGTTCGTAGCATTGTTTTTCCTGATCATTCCAAGATACCCTATTTGAATGAAGAATACGGTGAAATTAGTTTTTAAGAGGAATACGGTGAATGCATCCATGAAAGTTTGTGATGAGTCTTGTGTCAATTCAAAAGAGGCTCGAGTAAAGACAGCTCACAGTAGTTTTTTGAGCACCTTCAAAAAACAAATTTCAAGCAAATCGAAACCCGGACAGAGAACATAAACACAAGAAATGGCTGATAATGAAAATAAACAAACCAAATGTTGTAATACAAACTGCAATAGCCAAGCATTCCAGTTCCATACTAGTTTTTCAGCTCAGAGGACTAGGCTTCTGAAGGAAAGGAGCAGGCCTCACGTACGTGAACCCTGGAAATTCATTCTGTCCGGTCACTGGGCTGGCAACTGGCGAATCTAACACCGACATGCTCGTCCACTGCTTGTCGAAATTCGCAATGCAAGACTTTCCAGCAACGTTAGGCCGGAAGCTAGGCTGGATCTCACGGCGCTCCAGCTTCCTCCAATTAATTGACTTGAACCACTTGTGGTTCTTTATCTCATTGCAGCCAGTAGGGCCACTTCCGAGCCGCTTGCTTGCTTCCTTCTGGAGCAACTGAAAGGAGAAACAGAACATTTTATGAACTTCTTTCCACAGGATGGAATGTGAGATCAACAAGGATTCCAAGTTTAATCTGCAAAGCAATGCTGCAAACTTACGCCTTTGAGCAAGGAATGAGCTTCACTGGACAAGTAAGCTGGCAGTTTAATTTTCTCCTTCATTATCTTTTGCTGCATTTTCTCTCTGTTGTTACTGATAAAAGGCGGCTGCAGATACAATTGGTCATATTAGAATTGGTAGAAGAAGATATTATAATAAATATATAGATAGGTTTATAAGTAGGCTTAAGCTAAGATCAATTAATCAGCAATACTATTATATATTTGCCAATTTTTGTACATCTAAGACAAAAGTTGAGTGATTTATAGCTCCAAAAATGTTGAAGTAGATACTTTAAGCCATAAGGCAGAGTTTCTATAAATGATCATTGTTGCATTAGAATTTGCACAAGCTAGAAAGATTTTAATAAAATCAACTTAAACATCAAAATCAGCATAAGGTGAATTTTAGCAACAATTTTGCAAATTCAGTGAATGGAGAAAATCACGAACCTTCCCAGTAAGCATCTCAAATAATAAAATCCCAACACTCCACCAGTCAGCAGCTTTATTATGGCCTTTTCCAAGCACAATCTCAGGTGCCATATACTCCAGTGTCCCACAGAGGGAGTTTGATCGAGTATTTTCATCAAACTCTTTTGCCAAACCAAAGTCAGTTATCATGGCCTGAGGAAGAAGCATTACAAAATTAAAGTCATTTCTCGAAACAATGGAGATAAGTGGTCAACAAAAAGGGGCAAACAGATTCTCACATGGCCATCCGCATCCAGAAGGATGTTCTCAGGTTTGAGGTCCCTGTGCATTATACCATTTGTATGAAGATGGGTAACAGCAGATACTATTTCAGCAGCATATATGCGGGCAAGATCCTCTCTGATAATGTAGTCAAAAGTAAGTTTACATAATAAGGTGCATTTGAATATTGTACACAGAGAATAGTTTAAGAAAATAATGCTCACCTGAATAAGCCGTGATTATAGAGCTGAAAGAATAGATGCCCTCCGTTTACAAAATCTAGCACAAGGTATAACCGGTACTTTGTCTGCAAAGATCAAAAGAAGACAAGATGAAAATGTTCAAAAGTCTGCAATAGCACATATTTCATATACTTGGAATTGAGTGGACATAAAGCTGCTTGAACATAACCACAGTATTTTAATTTTCTTTTTTAAAAAAGTTCTCACTGAGTAATAAAATAAATTGACTATAAATTGATTAAAGTGACTAACAAATAATTATCATCTTGAGCTTACATAGGATATTACCCTGATAATAAGGGAACATTACATAAAATTATGGTACAACTAATCATATTTTTTTGTGTCCGTGTTGAGAAGTTACGAAATAACACACAAACAATTTATTTAGTGTTAATGACATACTAAAATGGATATGCATAGTATTGGGGAAAAAAACTAGAATAACAACATAGGAAGCAATTAAGTGTATCTTCAATAGGTGATAAAAATGAGATAAAAATGTTTAAGACGAGAGAACAAAGAGATTATATAGTCAGACAAGTTGAATCCCCTACAAGACATCAATAAAAAAACTGCTTAACATAATAAAAAATGATTTACAAGAATGAATATTACTAGTGATGTAATTTACAATGTTATCACCCAAATAATTGGGCTTTGTGAAACATTGTTTTTAAGTTGTGCATCACTGATCAAGCTCAATCTAAAGGTGTGATAAGTTCCAAGTTATTAACACATTTTAAAATGTTTTAGTAAGAGAACATTAATTTAGCATCTTGAAGAGGCAAGAAGATAGTAGTAGTAATTGAGATTTGTCATGTTGTCTGAAGAGTGTATTTGCAGTATCTTTAGCTTAAAGATATTTTAAAAATACTACCCTTGGATATTACCAGGTGCATAGGAAAGCAATCAAAGCATCTTTATTCAGATTGAGGCTAAGAAATCTCACTTTTTAATTGCTTGCTGATGAAAAATAAACAAAGCACTCCATTTATAAGAGTTACCAGGAACGATAACATGTTATTGTGCAATAAGTATATCTGATAATTTCACCAAAAGAACTGTCAAAAAAAAAGAAGGAAGACACTAAAGCCACTAGTTAAAATTTCCTAGACTTACCCTACCACAAATCTATATAATGGCACAATCCAACACAATCATTCAAATACCAAAATTGAGCAGTGTTCAATATTATATCCTAGATGTTATCCGTATACAGACCAAAATAAGTAAAGAGTTGACAAAGATATCGCACCTGGAATGAATATCTAAGCTGGACTACAAAAGGATGGTCAACTTTTGTCAGTATATCTCTCTCAGCTTTCATGTACTCAGCATGATTTTTCTCCACAATCCTGTCCTTCCGCATTACTTTCATTGCATAGATTTCAAAAGTGCCTTTCTTTCTCACCTGAAACACTTTCCCAAATGCCCCTTTCCCAACAAGCTTCAAAACCTCAAAATCATCAAGTCCAATGCCCTCGCATTTCTCAGATATGGGTTCGTGCTTGTCACTGATGTGGATTGATGAATCCTGGTCATCAGCCTCCCCAGCAGCACACTCCAAAAGATCCAAGGAGCTGTCACTCTCGTGTATTGTGAGCTTGCTAAGCTGCAATGATTGGCTAACTGGAGTTGAAGGGCCCACTAATGAATGTGATCGTTTGTGAATAACCATTGGGTCATCAAAAACTGTCTCACTTGAAACTGATGCATTTGCATTGTCAGGGATAACAACATGTAAGTTAACGGAGGCATGAACTGGAACAGGACCAAACACATCAGAAAAATCAAATTCCAAGTTTTCAGAGGCCACAACATCAGGAGAGCCCGCTGGAAGAAGTATCTGCATCTTTAAGTTCTTGTGAACATTGACCTTGGCAACACGCCCTATCTTGGAGGAGACCATTTTTAAATTGCTAGACTGATTTCAAAACTGATGTAGTTGATTTTAGTTTCCCTTCCACTAAATCAGGCCCCGCAGGTCTCCAAGACAACTGATGAAGAAGGAATCCTAACAATGGCCTTCAATAACTGGAAGTCCACATAAATAATAGGAAATCCCAGAAACCCTGGCAGTGAGCAAAGCAGAAGCCCAGAGCTGAAGTTGTTTCCCACTGTAGAGGAAACGAAAGTTGCCACTGTGTTTGTTGAATTCATGAAGATCAAGCTGCCTACAGATGTTTAACAGAAAAGGAAAAGACACATCAATCAAAATCAGAGAAATCATATTCACTGAAAATTACACTTCAATGGATGAAACATATGGCAGAAGTAAAATAAAATTGCAGTCCAAAAAATAGATGTAGGATGAACAGTCCTTTTTCCTTGAAGTGTTAAGAACAGTAGAGTTAGAAAGTCTACCAAAGGATTGACTGGCATATTGTAGCTCATGCATATGAAAGTAGTAAAGGTTCTTTGACTAAATATTAACATGATTCATCGCCAACAAAACTACAAAATTGTAATTAGGAGTAAGGTTCATATACCTAGAAGGACCTAATAATTCATTCTCAAAATCTAAATTTTATATGAGATGCTGATGTATGAGGAAACCAGCAAAATAAATGGAGGCACTCGATAGCAATTGTCATGCCTTGGCCCACACGACAAAGAGAAGAGAATTAATATCATAAGCTTGTCTTAAGCTGTCAGATAGCTAATCAGACACGCCTCTTTTCAGGTAAATGCTAAAAACAAAGGAATATCCACGGCAGATCCTAATAAGTCCCTTGCAGCAGGCGTGAGATACCTCCGCAACCGCAACTTCAGCATGAAGGCATCACAAACCCCTTTTTTTTTCCCATCTTCAAAGCCAACATGCATGTATGCATGAATATTCCAATTTTTTTGTTCTCTAATTGACGAGAAATTGACTTGGAGAAAAGCTTATCGTCATAAAACGCATATAATTAAGAAAAAAGAAAGGCAAGAAATATGAAAAAAAACGAATTTTGCAAGAAAATATACCCAGATTTTAACATAGGAACAAAATTATTACCAGATCTAGATCAGGACACAAACTAAAGATAAATTACTGGAAACACCCAAATTTCCCGCAGCATCCATGCCAAAGAAAGAACAAAACTTTCTTTCGAATCAGGCGGAGCGCACGCAGGTACAATCACATGCATCGTACAAGACACAAATTGCAATAGTGCATTTTCGAATCATTCAAACTAAAATATACGAAAAATATCTAAAGAAATATAACTGATTTGAAGTGCGATTGCAAGCACAATATTGCAATCCAAGCAACCCCAAAGCTAACCCTAATCGCAATGAAAACCAAGATTACGGCAAACAGGCACAAATCAACAAAGGTGGGTACAGGAGAGGCAAATTCGCAAACCTTGCGAGGCGGAGCGATTGATTGGAGCACGGGAAACCGCGGCGGGCGATCGATTGCCGATCTCCGAAGCCCTTTTATAGTTATTTCGCGTTGCAATGAAGCCAAGTGGATTGTTTCCACCACCAGCGAATCAAGCGAATCCTTCGAGAAACGTGGCAACGAATCATTGGTGGAGAAGTTTCAGGCGTGCGAATATTGGCATATGCGCAAACCTTGCCCGGCCTTCGACGAAAGCCGAACCGCTCAGACCGTGCGGACGTTCGTACGTTATCCCACAACGCTTCAGATTATCATCCGTTGGATCTTTATGTTGGATTATCCGATCCGTTTATATTACGAGGTCCATGGAAGACGCGTGAAACGGTGGGTTACTGTTTCCTGGACGCACAATATTTGTATGCGAGTACACTGATGGAGATTGCGAGCGGCGGCTGGTTCAGCGTTCCGACCACATTCGTTGACCGAGTTTCGCATCTGAAATCAATCGACCATATGAATTTTATTAACAACAAATTACAGAAATGTAACCGATTTCTATATTATCGGCACACAAAAAAAAAAAAAAACTCTTGTACAAATTTTATATATATTAAAAGAGATATCCTACACAACTCTTATGTGAGCATCTATGAGCACCTTCATCATCCACCGTCCGATCGAGTGAGCACTATAGCTCAACCCTTGAACCTTAGGGGATCAGACGGTAGATGATGGAGGTGATCATGAGTGCTCACATAAGAGTTGTGTAGGAGATCATTTGTATATATTAAAATACATAATTATTTTTTAATTATATCCCTAATTTATAGGGAGTTAACTGCTAATTTTTAATTATTATATCGTCAATTAATTTTTAAATTTATTATGTTTAAATTGTAATTAACAATAAATTATTAAAAATAAACAATCAACTGTTAAATTTTTTATACTTTCATTACGTACTAAAGGACAGTCCAATGCACAAATCTCCTATCATACGGAGTTTCAGAGAAGAATTTATTGTATGCAATCTTACTTTGCTTCTTTTTTTTTACAAGAGTCTATTTCTGAGATTTAAATCTATGATTTCTAGGTCACAAATTACGTACTATGCTAAAATAATTTGAAATCATACCAATTTTTAAAAAAATTATGACTCTTTATTTGGGCTATGAAATCTATATCTAAATGCATAATTATACTTAGTTTGATATAAGGAAATTTGAAATTTTTCTAAGGTAACATCAAAACCTTTTGGCCAAAACTAAGAATATTAGAATCGCTTTAAATCAAAATCATTATACTCCTGTACTCTTGGATACAACCTATATCGAGAGATGTGGATTTTTAAAATCTTTACTTAAGACAATTAAAAAACTCACAACTCTTAATGTGAACCATCAAATTCAAGTCTAAGAGTATAGTTACATTACGAAAGTTCTCATAAGTGGAATGACCTTGATTTAATGTGATTCTAATGTTTCCTATCAATACTAAAATTCATTGATTATCTTAGATATCTCAAAAAAAAATTTAAAGAAAGTTTACTGTACTCCTTATGGTATCGTAAGTATAATCATGTACTTTGACATGAATTTTAAGGTTTAAATAAAGAATAGTAAGTTTTTAAAAATTTCATAACCTTAAAACAATTGGTACAAGCCCACTAAAAAGTTTAGATTTATCATACTTATTCACCAATACAGCCAAAAGGTCCTAGGGTTCTCTTATTTTAAATCATATCAAGATTTTAAAATTGTATAGGCTTAGAAATATTAAAATCAGTTCAAACTAAGACTATTATACTTTTGTTAGCTTTCAAAGTGTAATCATACCTTCAAATCTAAATTTTACGTCTTAAATTAAGAGATCTCAATTTTTCTAGAGATATGCCAAATTATTTAAGGTTGTAAAAAAATATATACTTCTCACCATTTAAATTGTAGAATTTAGGTTCAAGAGTATAATTACAATGTGGAGCCTTTTGCTTTAAAGTGATTCTAATGGCCCTACAATATTTATAATTTTAAAATCTTGATATGATTTCAATCAGAAAAGTCATAGAAATATTTTGGTAGCGTTGATAGACCTAAGCCCTTTAATAAACTTTTGCCAATTTTTTTTTTAAGAATGTGAAGATTTAAAAATCCCATGGTACTCAATTTAAATTTTAGAATTCATGTCCAAGAGCATACACTACAAAAATAACTATACATTTGCAACGAATTTTAAATAAAAATTTATTGCAAAATTTGTTTGCAACAAAATTTGCAATAAAAATATTTTCATTGTAAATAAGTCGCCATAAAATTTTACGACGAAAAATATCAATTCGTCATAAACTTTGTGATGAATAAATATTTCGTCGCAAAATTTATCATAAATTTGCGACAAAATTTGCAACGAAAACTATATTCATCGCAGATATTTATGATGAAAAATATATTCGTCATAGATATTTACAACGAACATATATTTTCGTCATAAATTTTTACGATGAATATATTTTTCGCCACAGATATATGCGACGAATATATATTTTTATCATAAATTTTTTTGATGAATATATTTTTCATCACAAATATGTGCGACGAATATAGTTTTCATTGCAATATATCTGCGACAAATATATTTTTCGTCGCCAAATCTACGACGAAAATTAGTTTCGTCATAAAAAAATAGTAATTTTTTTTCACAATTGTTTTAGAAAATTTTATGAGGAAAATAAATTTTATCACTAAATCTACTACGAATCTAGTTTTCATTGCAAATTCCATACTCGATCTAATCATGGAGTAGTCGACTGGCTATTCGACTAGTCCATGATCAGTTGACTGGCCAGTCGACTAAAAAATATTTTGTACCCTGCTACAATATTCCCAAAACTTTTACAGTAATGACCTTAGGGAAAGACTTTTTAATAAGCTCCCCGGACCCTTAGGAAAAGAAATACATGAAGTCTGGACTAAGCTAATCGTCCCAGCTATACACAATAATATAGGAGTTAGAGTGCAACACATCCTAAACATCCTAAAAGACAAATGCACATACATACAAATCCAAAAACAACTTAAAAATCAACCTTACGATTTCTGTAAACAAATATACACCCCTCAGCAGAATGGAGCCAACACTAGGTCTAGAAATTTTAGACCTAGAAGAAGGCCTCCTCCCCCGAAAATGCAACCTAAGAAAACTTATTACTTACGGCGAAGTGCAGCAAGAAAACCTTATTTAAATAAGGATAGGCACATCAGAAAATACAAACCAAAGAAGACGTATGCCCATACAATAACCTACTATGCATGTCAACAACCAGGTCACATATCCTCAGCTTGCCCAAATCGTAGAAACCTCTATACCAAGGAATCCACGGTAGTGCAATGTACAAACGAGGACATACTAGAGATCAAAACATATCTGTCTTATATGTCTTCTATCTACTCTATAGTGTCAGTTACAGAATGGGAAGACCAAAGCCTAACAACAGACTACACCCTAATCAACAACTTAGCACAAGAACAGGAAGCCCCAGACTACTACATGCCACAATATGGCATTGGATTAACCAAATATGGAATCCAACCATTCATCCAGAAGGATGATACAGAATACCACCTCCTAGATGAATACTACGAACAAAATAATGGGTTTTTTGTGACTGACCCGGAAGCCTACATCACCAGGAATCACATGAACCGCATGGTTCCTCCAGAATAGGCATGCTCTCACGATTGGAATCTTAGGACCGGCACAACACACATACCTTGTTATCTGTGTAGTTTCTACCCCGCAGTAACAAAGAGGGCATTATGCAGACTCTGCAATAAGCAGATATGCAATTCCTGCCTACAAGTAGAATACCAAATAACCATAACAAACCCACCAACTGCGGCCCCTAGGAACAAATTACTAGAAAGTAGAATATCTACTCTAGAATCTCGATTTAACCTTCTAGAAGGTGATTTTATACAACATAGGGACCAAACCACAGTCTCCTTAGACACCCTAACAAATAGGTTAGCAGATCTTGAAACAATAAACCATCACACCAGCCAAAATCTGGAGGATATACCCTCCACTTCAAACTCTAACAGATGTTGTCCGACACTACTAGAAGATGAGGAGGATTTGGATACAAATAACATTTTTATTAAAACACCAAGCATATATAACACAAAAAGATCAGTAGATTTGCAAGTACAATGCCAAATCAGTATACAATGATACAAATTAGAATTATAAGCCTTCATAGACAGTGGAGCCACTAGATCCACCATAGATGAAACCTTACTACTTACAGTATGCCATTCCTCCTTAATCAAGAAGCAGATACCTCCACAATACAGTACCCAATTTGACGGTACTCGAATAGCATGTAGCAATTACGTCTCAAATTCCCACATAAAATTTTACACTAACTGCGGAACATACAGAACCACAATTAACATACCACAGTTGTGGGTTGCCAACCTAAAACCAGCCAATCTTCAACTGGTTCCAGGACTAAACTTTTTAGTTACACCACAAAGATCCCATTTACTCAATTTAGACTATACATTTTTCTTCTCCACTCCAGTGTGCTCTCCTGTAATCTCTGATTACCCCTCTACATTTCTAGCACCTATACCGGTAGACGCCATGAGGTTAATTGAACCCACACCACATGAGACAAACTAGGAGTCCAAAACTGACCATCACTGTGACTGTTCAGATCAGACTCATTGCTCTTGCCAGGACTCTTACACTATTTTTTAGCAAAACTGACATCTCCGAGGACTTGGGCCTTGACACTTTTGAAGACCTAGAAAAGTACGAAATACCCCAGGACCTTATAACTACAAGACCATACTTAAACTTATTACATAACATCCAACAAGATGACATAGATAATCTCATCTCAAGACTAGAAAAACTTAAAATAATAGGAGAAAACCCGCTCAAGTATTGGAATCTAGACAATATAACTTGTAAGTTAGACATTATAAACCCAGACCTTACTATTAAAACACAATCCATGAAATACACCAACTGGGAACAACAGGAATGCAAAATGCATATCCAACAACTAGAAAAACTTAAGCTAATACAAAGATCCACCTCCCGACATCGGAGCCCGACTTTCATAGTAAATAAAGGATCTGAACAAAACCGAGGCCAATCTCGCATGGTCTTTAACTATAAAAGACTAAACGATAACTGCAATGAAGACGACTACAAGATACCAGATAAAGAGAAATTAATCAATAAAATACAAAGCACACACTGATATTCTAAGTTTGACTTAAAGTCAGGATTCTAGCAAATACGAATGGACCCAGAATCTATCCCTTGGACTACATTCTCCTGTCTAGAAGGTCACTATGAATGGCTAGTAATTCCATTCAGCCTTAAGATTGCCCTATAAGTCTTCCAGAGAAAGATGGATACTATCTTTAGCCAGGTTACACACTTTACATGTGTATACATAGATGATATACTAGTATTCTCAAAGACTAAGGCAGAGCACCTAGCTCATTTACACATGGTCTGAACCTTATTTGAAAAACACGAGTTGATTATCTCCCGAACCAAATTAAAATTAATAACCAAACACATAGATTTCCTTGGAGCCGAAATCGGACAAGGAAAAATAAAATTACAACCCCACATAGAAATAAAATTTTAGCTTTTCCTGATAAGCTCGAAGAATTAAAACAATTAAAAGCTTTTCAAGGGTTATTAAATTATGCAAGACCTTACATACAGAACCTTGGTAAAATAAGCGAAAGTCTTTACAATAAGACGTCTACTAAAGGCCAAAAGACCTTTAATCAACAAGATATATAGACCGTTCAGAACATTAAAGAACTTATAAAAACACTACCAGTTCTAAACCTCCCACTCGACATTGACTATCTGGTAATAGAAATAAATTGTTCTGAGATAGGTTTGGGAGGTATTCTTTTAAAGAAACCTTCCAAATACAACAAGAAAAGTGCAGAAGTACTCTATAGATATGCCTCAAGCAAATACAGGGAAAAGGGACACTTAACATCCCTAGATTATGAGCTCATAGCTATAATCTATGCCTTAAACGAATTTTTACTATTTATTTATGATAAACCAGAGATAACTATTAGATCAAACTGTGAGGCATTGGTTAAGTACAACTCATAGATTAAAGATAAAAAAGACACTTAGTAGCAAAAGGTGGATAAAATTTACAAATACTGTCATAAATAAGGGATTCAGGATAAACTGAGAACACATTAAAGGAAATAACAACTTTTTGGCTGATACACTTTCCAGGTTAACCTCATGATGAAGCCCTCCAAGAAGACTACAACCAATACAATGAAGCAATACATAACATTTGGGGATGTTGAATTACCCCAATACCTTAACACAGAAGATCAGTTCCATTTCGAGGGAAGATCTACATTTACAACAGTACAGAACTACTTAATAGATAACATTTGGCACCTACCCCAGTCTCTAGGATACTACCAATTACAAAATTAAGGCTGTTAAGGCCTTAATACAATACTTATAGCATACAACGCCTGCAATCCGAGTGGCACAACCCGTTACAGCCTATTACATGATCCCCAGAGGATCCCAGGCTGGAATCTATGCCACCAAAGAGGAGGCATTAACAACCCTCAGGGCTGATTCCACATGCAATACTTACAGCCAATACACAAACTTATCCTTAGCCCTTATAGGTATAAGATGTTGGTGCAGTGCACCAGTTAAATCGAACCTAGGTTTTGATGATGGCAAATGTTCAAAGTTAAGTCATATTGTTATCTGATAATCTACTCAAGTGT
>JBAMHZ010458049.1:0-20690 GCA_037177395.1 Alpinia galanga | reverse complement strand
ATGTATAAACGATATATCATTGCTTGGGGATGTCATTTATTCGCTTAAATTTTGTTGTCAAGATACAAACGGTTTACCTAAATTGGGCCCATTTCTCATCAAAGGTTAATAATTTAATATATTAAATAGTAATTAAACATTAAACAATTTATTTATTTAATTTTCTTGTCCAATTGAAATTAATGCTCCCTATTAAACCTTGAGCACGGCAATTTCTGTGATCTGAGGTAGATCTGCTCGCTGAGACCAGCCACTTCTTACTCCGTAAAATTCCACTCACTCCTGCACCAGCATCGTTGTCCAATAACTAATGGGACCCATCTCTTGATGACCGATGAAAAGAAGGTGCCTCGGAAAGTATGCTAATGTGGTATGGAAGTAATTCTGCGAAGAAGCACGTCGTTGATGCTTCGCTTAAAAAGGTCATTAACTCCGACAATAATAGATAAATAAATGAATTCACAGAAAGCATATATCGAAGTGGAGAAGAAAGAACGAATATCATTTTTTTGGCTGCAATCCCATCTCTCAGAGGCGAAAATTCCCAAATTTGCAAGTTCTTCTCCGAGCATTACCCAAAAGAATCCTTTTTTGGGTTCGAAATCCAAATCTGAGGTCTCGCGGCGTTGGGAGGAGGGAGAACTGACAGGGCGAGAAGGAGAGGAGAAGGGAGAAGAGTAATGAGTTGGAGGAGTAGAGGAGGAGGAGGAGGAGACACCGTGTCTAAAAGATGGACCTTTTTGCTTTGCCTTGGTAGCTTCTTCACTGGCCTCCTCTTCACCAACAGGTACTCGTCTGTTTTCTTCTTCCAGCCTCTGATTTCTCCTTCTTCCAATGGTCTTAACTTGGTGTTTGCTTTTAGATGGAGGGATATGAGCAGTGGTTTTGATTTTTATGAGATTATTTGGTTCAGAAAGTTGAAGTGGGTGGAAAGAAATTAGGATTTGGTAATCTTAAATAAGGAGTTTCAGTTTTCACCCCTTTCTCTTTATCCATGAAAAGGGATATTATTTCTTCTGTTTCAATCAGTTGGTGTAGTTAATTTTTTCTGAAACTCGATGCGTGTGTTTGAGATAAATTGTGAGCTCTATTTGACAAGGGGACAACAAGAAGAAGAGTAGTTTGATGGCATGTTAAAGATTGATTAAGCCACCTTAGCTTCTAAAGCTTAAGCTACTGTTTATGTATAGGTTTAACAAGCAAAGATCATGATTTAATACTTGTATGCTGTCCTAAATTCTTCTGACAGTTGAGAGTAAGTGCCGTGAAACAATTTGTTGACCTAAAAGTGACATGTAGCATGAAGAATCACATCTCTGTTGATTTGTTTCTCATTGCTGTTTTGTATCTCGATGATAGAATGTGGACAATGCCTGAAGTGAAAGAGAGTGATATGATTCAAACTAACAGAGCCAGCGTACCAAACAAAGAGCTCATAGCCGAGCAATATTTTTCACAAATGGTAATTTCTCAACATTCTTTTATTGTTCACCAAAGAGTTGCTTTGACTATTAAAGTGACTTCCTAGGTCTTATTTTATTCCACTGTGTTTCAAGGACAATTTTTGAGTTAATAGTGATGATATTTTTACTCTTCCAAACTCTATACAGAATGATGTTTCATAAAAAAAAAAAATATTTTACTGTCTTGAATGTTCTCTCATTCTTTTCAGATGAATCAGAAGGAAGAGGCGAGACAAATTCTAGGGGAAGGTTCATCAACTGTCGATGACCTTCAGTAAGCAAGCTTATGCCATTGTTATTGCATTTGCATCCATGTATTTCATAGAGGATCGACATCTTTAATTAAGTATCTTTCAACTTGACAAGAATTTGGGAAATCATGGGTGCAGATTGATAAATAAAGCAGTTTCAAACTTAGAGATGGAACTAGCAGCCGCAAGGACAACACAAGAATCGATACTTAGAGGTTATCCAATACGACAAGAAGTAAAGGTTGTTAAGACAAGAAGACACAAGTATTTTATGGTTATCGGAATCAATACTGCGTTTAACAGTCGAAAACGAAGAGATTCAATTCGTGCTACGTGGATGCCACAAGGTTTGCAAATAACTAATTCCCTTCTACTTCAGACAACTGAATCCTTTTGATAGTTGATCTGATTTGAAGCATGGTGTAGGTGAAAAAAGAAAGAAGCTAGAAGAAGAAAAGGGGATTGTGATTTGCTTTGTTATCGGTCGTGGGTGAGCACCCTCTAAACTCATTATAAACTAGTAGACCAACAAACGTTCTTCTGCCAGCCCTTTATCCAGCAACTTTTACTTTGTTGTGGAATAAATTTCTTCAGTAGTATCAGAGAGGGAATTAAATGTCATTTATATTCTGACTAATATTGTATAAAGCAAATCATTTCGATATATTTGAAGTAATAAGTTACAAAAAGAAGAATTGTATTTGTCACAAGTTGATTGCTTTGCTGTAGTGCTACTTCAGGTGGAATTTTGAATCGAGCCATTGATGCTGAAGAAAAAAAACATGGTGATTTCTTGAGATTGGTAAGATCGCTTTCTTGGTGTGATCCTATCATTCCATGTACAATTTATATCATGAAAATGAAATTCTACAATACCGTTGAGCCTTAGGACCTTGATTGTGTATTTCATTGCAGGATCATGTTGAAGGATACCTTGAGTTATCAGCCAAAACAAAAGCTTATTTCGCAACTGCTTTTTCTTTATGGGACGCAGAATTTTATGTCAAGGTTGATGATGATGTACATGTGAACATAGGTAAATTCCCTCCGAATAATCTCTCATAGTTCAAGATTTAACTCATAAGTATCTGCATGTGTACAAAGATGTATATTAGGCGAATGTAAGACAAGGAATAACATTGAATTAGTGAGGTTTAGTACTTCATAGGCTTATGCTCTAAAGTCGAATTTCACATAATGCAGTATCATACTGAATTTGTACGAAGCCTTATGAGCATTATAGTGTTTCTTTGCATTCACATGTAAAATTGGGCAATGGAAACCTTTAAATAAGCATCTCGATTATATTTCAAAATTTGCAGCAACACTTGGACACACTTTGGTGAAGCATCGAGTGAAACCTCGAGTATATATTGGATGCATGAAGTGTGGCCCTGTCCTCGCTAAGAAGTATGTTTAAAACAAAAATATCCCCATTGTGTCAACTTGTTTTTCTTTTGCTAAATAACCCTACAATTCACATGCCTAATTTCGTATCACAGGGGAGTGAGATATTATGAACCTGAAAATTGGAAGTTTGGAGGCGACGGAAACAAGTACTTTCGACATGCCACTGGTCAATTGTATGCCATTTCAAATGAATTGGCTGCGTATATCTCCATAAACCAGTGAGTGAGCTATAAATCAATACGATCTGCTCTTATTCATTCTTTTAGCGTTTCTAGTTTAATGCTTTTTGTTTCATTTCAGGCATATACTGCACAAATATGTGAACGAGGATGTGTCATTAGGATCTTGGCTAATAGGTTTAGACGTTGAGCACATCGATGATCGCAAGCTCTGCTGCGGTACTCCACCCGGTAATAATGCTTACAATTTTTGTTGATCATTGAGTAGAATAGCTTTTGCAAGCATGCTCCATCTCTGCTGACTGCCAGGAAAACCTGTCACTCAGATTCTATTTCGAAAAGTGAACATCAGCTGTTTGTGTACTCTATCTTTGCCTACTGCAAATACATTCTATCGCTCTGTTTCTGTTTTGAAAAGTGAACAAAATGGGATGTTTGCAATACAAACCTACAAAAGTAGGCAATCAATAGATGCCCAAACTTCAAATTTGTCAATATCTAGCACCCTAATTTTGCTCTTCTGGCATGGTGTGCAACAGATTGCGAGTGGAAGGCACAAGCAGGCAACACCTGTGTCGCATCGTTCGATTGGAGCTGCAGTGGCATCTGCGATTCAGTTGATCGGATCAAAGAAGTTCATCAACGCTGCAGTGAAAACTCGAGTGCCATATGGAATGCAGTTTTTTAGTATGCATCCCTTCAAACAGCGAGTCTACACTGTAAATGTAGGAAAGTTATATTGATTGCAATATCTCAAATTTGGGAAGGGAAAAAATGTAGTTGTTCATAGTTTTATAGAGGAAAAAACTTATGTCGTCGATCAAGAATCTGTATAATAATATTTTTTGGGAGGGATTTAATCTGCCATGTTTATTGAGAATAAATTGTATATTAATGCAGAATCAATTGAGTTTACACCAGGAGCTAAATCTGTTGGCAATCCAATTTCATTTGCAAATTTTCCTATAAAAGGTCGGCCCAAATTAGTTTAGGCCCATTTCGAGATACTCATTGTTTCACCCGTCGTCTTGTCAAAAATTGTATTTCTATTTATAGGTAGACCAAATCGTCTCGCAAATCCAAATTCTTCTCCCAAACTGATCTCTGCTTACCGCCCTCCTCGACTCCGGAACTGCTTCGGCCACCGCATCGGAAGCGCCCATGGCGGAAGACCTCGCTGGAGGCGCCGTTGTCTCCAACGATCCCGACGGCGTCCGCATGACCTGGAACGCGTGGCCCCGCTCCAAGGTGGAGTCGAGCAAGTGCGTCGTCCCTGTAGCCGCCTCAATCGCTCCGATCCGCTCCTCCCCCTCCCTTGTCGTGCTCCCTTACCCTCCCCTCCGATGCAAGACGCCCTGCGCCGCCGTTCTTAACCCCTTTGCGCGCGTCGATTACGGAGCTAAGATCTGGATCTGCCCCTTCTGCTTCTCTCGCAATCATTTCCCTCCGCACTACGCCGGCATCAGCGAACACAACTACCCAGCAGAGTTGTACCCACAGTGCACCACCATCGAGTACGCGCCGCCGCCCCTCGATGCCGCCGCGCCACCGCCGCCTCCTGTGTTCCTCTTCGTTATTGACACCTGCCTTATCGAGGAGGAGCTTGGATATGTCAAATCGGCCATGCGTCGCGCCATCGGCCTCCTGCCGGACCATGCCCTCGTCGGTCTCATCACCTTCGGCACCCAGGTCCACCTCCACGAACTGGGATTTGCTGATATAACGAAGATCTACGTGTTCCGTGGTGCGAAGGAGATCACGAAAGAGCAGATCTTGGATCAATTAGGGCTTTCCTCTGCTGGGGTTCGCCACGGTGCTGTTGCCGGGGCGCCAGGTTATCCGAGGGGACCCCAGGTTAATGCGTTGCATCCTTCTACATCCGTCAATAGGTTCCTGCTTCCTGCGTCTGATTGCGATTACACCCTCAATGCTGTGAGATTCTCTATCTACGTGATTAGACGGAATGATATCATTTTTCGTTGTTTTTCACCTTGCTAAGTTTTCCCTTCGAATTTTCTTTTATTCCAGTTGCTAGACGAGCTCCAGTTAGATCGCTGGCCAGTGGAAACAAGTAGTCGGGCTTTGCGTTGCACTGGAGTTGCCCTTACTGTCGCAGCTGGCTTACTAGGAGCATGTGTTGCAGGAACTGGCGCCCGGATCATAGCTCTAGTTGGGGGACCGTGTACAGTTGGCCCTGGAATGGTAGTATACCCTATTACCCTGCCTCATTTGATGTAACTATTTTTTGCTTTCTTGTTGGAATAATAAAAGTATATATATTTTATGGAATGGACTGTTATATTAACATGGGTTAACATATTGATTGATGAACATGAAACAAGATCCACGCGGCCTACCTGAAAAATTTGGGATATACAAGATGTTATTCGCTGATGTTGCAAGAATATACTATCAATTGGAATCCTTGAAAACTGTATGATTTCTTAGATAGCTGTCTATCTTTATCTATCTTTATTTTTTTTTACTTTTGGTTAGAACTGGAAGTCACCTGAGGTCTGTCTCAATTCTAATATGTTCACGTAAGTTTCTTGATGCCTATCAACTAATTGTAGTCCTTTTGCAGTCATAATTGTTTGTTTGGTACAGTATGGTAAAAGTAGCATTTTGCTTTTCTTTTCCATAGCTTTTCATCTACACTGTAATACTTGTTTATTGGATGAAACATCACCTAGATACATGTGCTGCAAGAGTGTTTTAATATATTTTAAACTAAATGTTTGAACATATCATTAGCTATCTTCTAAAGCTATTTATTTTTTAAAACCTCTAGTTGTAATCATCTTCTTTATTGATTGTTGGTACTTACAGTATGTATAACTTGCAGATTGTGTCAAAAGACCTATCTGAGCCTGTGCGTTCGCATAAAGACCTTGATAAAGATGCTGTTCCACACTTTCACAAAGCTGTTAAATTTTATGATAATCTTGCAAAACAACTGGTTAACCAGGGCCATGTCTTAGACCTTTTTGCTTCAGCACTTGATCAGGTTTGATTAGTTTGCTTTGCTAGTCATTTTACCATTTTAAAGCTAAAGAGTCACTGTGACAAATTTTTATGATCTTGAAGCATGCTGGTTAGTTTGAGATTGGAAGATTAGGACACACAAAATAAACATGAAATATGAAAAGTTCAGAATGCTTTATGAAAACTTGCAAGCCATCATTTTGAGAATTAAAATGTCTCATTAACGGAGGAAAAATTGTTTACTACTAATTTACATGATTGAAGATGAATACAATCTTGTTCTAAATTTTAAAGAGACTAACCAACGAGTCATATATTTGAACTTCCAGAAAGGGTTATTTAGAGAAGAAAAGAGAGGAACAAAAATTTCAGAAAATCAACTTGGTTTTATGTTCAAATTACACCTAATATTGTATAGAAGCCCAAGGGACTCACTTCCATCCAAAATCCCAAGACGACTTGACCATACCCTCACTTAACCATGTGGGACTATAAAGAGAAGGATACTCTTATGCTCCCTCAATCCCAACTCCAACATTGACAAGCTGAACAATCGACTCTATTACTTGGCAAAAACTCAAGAGATGCATAATGCTAAAGTTCTTAGGGCGTCCCTCCTTCATATTTGAGCGTAGTCAAGCGCGCCCCAATTACCATGTGGGACTAAGAAAGGAAGTTCTCTCTTATGACTGTCTTGTCCCCTTAGGCTAATAATTGCCAAAGGTAATACGACGTAGAAGCTTAACAGAGTCCATACCTATTCAAAATGGCAGGGCTCTTAGGTTGGGAACCCATGATACTTGAGAATGCTCAGAGGTAATGACTGACTCTAATATGCTTGTTTAATATGATTAAATAGAATGTTATTTATGTGGGTGTGTATTTTTGTATACAAGTTGTATGGTAGACTGGTAGCCGTACATTCACAACGCATTGTACTGAAGAAATTCACATTTGATATATGTCACGCCTTAGTTATTTAAGATTCGTAGTGTTAAAGCACTCCTAGCTTGTCAGACCATAAAGTTTCAGGCAAATGCATTATTTATCAATATTTCATGATAATAGCATATGTCTCTTTTCATATCAACTGATCAAATTTCTACATCATTATAATTTCACATTTAAGTGCTTCTGTTTAGAAGAAAGGAGATGTTAATGAACAAGTTCATTTGTTTGTGGTGTCACAATTGACCTACCATTACTTATTCATCTGTGCTTGTAATTTGGAATTCTTCAAGAACAATGACAACTTTTTATTGGAGACTTTAATTGAATCTTGCCAACTAAAATTCCTTGCCATAAGTTTTGTGAAATATTGATGTAATTTTCTTGTCCTTGAATATATGTCCAGGTTGGGGTTGCAGAGATGAAAGTAACAGTTGAAAGGACAGGTGGACTAGTTGTTCTTGCCGAAAGTTTTGGACATCCAGTTTTTAAAGATTCCTTTAAAAGAATTTTTGAGGATGGCGATCAGTCTCTTGGGCTTTCTTTTAAGTAAGTTGGCAAGCATTCTCTTGGTTTCAATAGTTATATAAGATATGGGTATATTTAGTACATATGTAATTTGAACCCATTAATAGCACATGCTTAGGTTGATATAATCAATTCTCCCAGCCCAGTTATAGATTATATACCAGTTAGGTGGGATCTTATTGACAATCTGTGGTCTTAATAGACCTACTAGCAGTTGAAGGAATTTTCTATCAAAATCTTCACTAGTAGATATAGTTTCAGCTTCTTGACTTCCTCTTCCTAAATTATTCATTCACATTCAAATATACAAGGTTTTAGTTTGGTTTCACCTTTGGAGTTTCTATATTGAGCCTCAGTCCTTATCTTTTAATTATATCATGTTATTTGGCGATTAAGCACTTATGTCCATCTAATTCAACCATAACTGACTTTTTTTTTGTGTATATATCTTCCAACTTCTTCTCCACTAGTTTCAATCTGATGCTAGTTAACCACATGCTCTTGTTCTTTATGGTACACTCATTGCTTTAATCATCCTGTTCTGAGCACTCCTATGACCATAAAATATTCTCTTTCCTTTTACCTTGTCATTCAGAGCAATATTTGGAAAATTAGGATATCATCTGCCAAATTATTTCAGGTGGGGGAAGAATTTGGAAGTTACTTTTGTTTTTCTTCCTTTGGGTAGGTTTTTTTGACAATTCTGTTTGATTTCTTTACTTCGACATTTTTTCTGCAAGGCAGCAAATTATATCCTAAATTTATGAATCTTCTTGCAATAATTTCAGTGGAACGCTTGAGATCAATTGCTCAAAGGACATCAAAATTCAAGGAATTATTGGACCATGTACATCCTTGGACAAGGTTATTATATTTAAATGCTGAAGTTTTTTTTATGGTTTGTGATTAGATGCATTTTTGGAGTGAAAATTCCCTTTCTAATGAATGCAATGCTCACTAATGGGGAATTGCAGAAGGGAGCTCTTTGTGCAGACACTGTTGTAGGACAAGGGAATACCATTTCATGGAAGATGTGTGGGCTTGATAGGACTACTTGTCTTACAGTGTTCTTTGATATTTCACCTAGTGAGCGATCAGGTCAACAAGGGATTCCAAATCCACAGTTGTATATACAATTCCTCACCAAGTATGGTGTTAACTTTTACTATTATCTTTATTCCATTTCAAATGCAACTTTTGTTGGTTATTGTAATGCATTGGATTCTTACAGCTATCAGAACCCTGAAGGTCAAATGAGGTTACGCGTTGCAACAATTATGAGGAAATGGGTTGATGGTTCCAATACTGAGGTTAGTTCTAAAAGGTTTCTTTGCTACACGTGAAAGTCTAGATAGCTGTTCCTTATTTATTTTTGGTAAATTCACTTTTCTTTATTAATAAATACTAGATATTTTCGTGTGCAATATGTAGACATTATTTATTACAATTAAAATAAAAGATTTAGAAAATTTCTCCTAACTCAAAAAATTTCACTTACTACCTCTATGTTGGTAATATCTTATAAATCAAGGGGAAAAAAAAAGCAATCTAGTGCACAAAGCTTCCACTAATGCGGGGTCATGTAAAAGAGTCGAACTATATTGAGTCTATTCTACGCAGTCTTACTTTGTTTCCGCATCTTAAACCTGTGACCTAAAGGCCATACAACAACAAATTTATCATTGTGCTAAGGCTTCCCTTCATCTCATAAATCAAGAAATCAATCAAAATTAAATTAAGTCCATTTAGAATCAATTAAATTCAAAACTAACATCTAACATATTTTATTTTATGATTATCATTATCAAATATAATAATCTTGTTGATCATGAAATATAATTAACTAAACATTTATAATATTAAACATTTATTTTATTGAGAACATAATAGAAATTCAAATAATTCAAGAAAGAAGGAAACTTACCTCATTGTGCAAACCAACTAATAGCTCAATTCTTCTCTTTTTGATGCCAACACATTGGGATATCTACATATAATGACATTCATTGGGATGCATATTGCTTCTTTGATTATTTTGAAACTAATAGTCCTTTGATGATTTTGAAAATTAAGAGTACCCTTTTTTTTACTTTTGCCCACAAGTTTTTGGAAACTGAATTGGCTGTATATTGCTTCTTGAGGATGGATGCTTGGAAATTAGTCATCTGTCCCTAGATGACTTCATGAAAAATACAATGTATAACAACTCCAATAGATGAAATGCCAAATTATTTTGTTTGTGTCTTGATCTGCGTTTAGTGCATGAAATATTGAAACTAAAGCGTGGAAGATGGAACTTGGAAGGTAGATTTTCTAAATAATAGATTTGATCATTTGGATTAATATCTTGTGTCTGGAGCAATTAAGCTCATGACTGAGAGCATTGAAAAAAGAATTAATACGAAGCTCTCTTCAGGAAAACTGGAGTGCTCTCTTAGTTTGTCTGTATTATATGTAAAAAGAGATAATTTTCCTGCTTTATAATCAATTTAGTTGATAATTAGACATGATTACTTATCCGGAGCATTACTGTAAGTGCAGGAACTAGTTGAAGGTTTTGACCAGGAGACTGTAGCTGTTGTAATAGCAAGATATGTATCCTTAAAAATGGTGATGGAGGTAAGACTTGTTTTACCCCATTTGTAAAGCTCTGTTTCTTTCTCTTAAATTTGTTGCTGCACTTCTTAAAGCTATAAGGTCATTATCTCAGAATTTATATAGATCCTTACACGTAACTTTCTCTAATTCTACAATCGTGAAATATGCTTTGAGATTACACAATTAGAGAATTAACGAACTAACAAAAATCTGAATGATTTATGTTAGGCTTTTTTGTGTTTAAAGATAGTAAACATTTTATACTTTAGGAAGAATTTGATGCGACTAGATGGTTGGATAGATCACTCATTCGTCTCTGCTCACGATTTGGTGATTACCGAAAGGATGATCCTGCTTCATTTACACTGCATCCAAATTTCTCAATACTGCCACAGTTCATGTTCAATTTACGCCGCTCACAATTTATTCAGGTACCATCTCTCATATACATCACAAGTATCGCTACTGCTGTGATACAACTCTTGGTTTATCATGTGTGGTGCATTTCTCATTGTAGGTCTTTAACAATAGTCCAGATGAGACTGCCTATTTCCGTATGTTGTTGAATCGTGAGAGTATTACCAACTCGGTCGTCATGATCCAGCCTTCACTTCTTTCTTACTCTTTCAATTCTCCCCCTATGCCTGCATTGTTGGATGTGGCATCTATAGCTTTAGAACGTATACTGTTGCTTGATGCGTATTTCAGTGTCGTCATTTTTCATGGCACGACCATTGCTCAATGGCGCAATTTGGGGTATCAAAATCAACCAGAGCACCAGGTATTGTTTGTTTCCACAGATGGATTATTTCTCTTCATGCTACATGTTTTTGTTCTTAGAGATGCATAATGGCTTTTTAAGTCTGAATTGCCCATCACTAATATCCATATTGTTCATTATGCAATATCCTCCTAGAACATCAGCTTGATTGATTCATATCTGTATGATCCACTCATAAAATGTCTTTATCAAATTTCATATCAATTACCAAGACAGATAGCTGATATCCCACAATTAATCTTTCAACATAAAGAATAAAAATAAAAAAAACTCAAGTATGAGGTGTATGAATTTTTAAATGTTTTCCTGTACTTGCATTGTTTTTGTCATTTACAGGCCTTTGCCCAGCTATTACAAGCTCCTCAGGATGATGCCCAAATGATCATAAAAGAACGGTTCCCTGTTCCCAGATTAGTCATTTGTGATCAACATGGTTCTCAGGTATTTTTAGTCTACAACTCTTTGCTTGATACTTCATGTTCATAGTTGTTGTGTCTTAGTTGAAAGAATTGCTGCCCAATGTCTTCTGAGTGCAAAACTGATTTATGTTTGGTCCGTAGGAATAAGAATAGCTCGGTTTATTCCCTATTAATTCTCATGGAATAAGTATTTGATTGGAAAAATGAATTCAGATACCATTTTTCATGGAATTCTATTAACTATTTCTCGTTATATTCTAGTAATAGGTGTTCCTTATTCTATTATTCAGAATACATATTCTTCCTCTATTTAACCTGAATGAGTAGATAGTGCCAGTCAGAGGAGTCGAACAAAACATTTCACGTAGTTGATGAAAATGATTTCTTTTATTACTCCTTCAAAGTCATTTCACATCTATTGAGTGCATGAACCAAACTCATGAATAGTTATTTTCCATGAGCCAAGTGCACCATGAACCATGAAAGTTCTTGTTAAACAGCGTCACATAAAGGAGACTACTTATTGTAGGAGTTGAAAATTTTCTAATATATCACATAAAATCTCCTGTCAACTGTTTGATGATTGCTGAAGTTAGTTTCTTCATTTCCTCTTCAGGCAAGATTTTTGTTAGCAAAGTTGAACCCATCGGCCACATACAATTCTGCCCACGAGGTTGTTCCCGGCAGCGACATCATATTCACCGATGATGTCAGCCTACAAGTTTTCTGCGAGCACCTACAGAGATTGGCTGTTCAGTCATGAGGGAAGAAGTTCTTTCTATCCACTGTTGTTCATAACTTCTACTTTGTTCATTTCCTCCCTCTCCCTATTCCATTATGATACGTTTTTTCATAAACAAATTAAATGCTTGGATTATTTTTTGCTTTTGCGGAAAGTGCATGACTATTTAATTTACAAGGATTTTACTGCTTTGTAGATTGAAAGTCGAGTGATGTTGTCATAGTCATATTACTGTATTAGAATGTAACGAATCTTGTTTGTGATTTGCTGTAGACTTGGAATCCGAAGCTTTATTTATCAAATATGTGTGTATAGCATAAATTATTAATGAACCTTTGGTTTGTTCAGATACAAGCCTCGTTTCGTCGCCTTGTTACAGTTATTATATTTAAGTATGTCAGATTGGGCAACTCAAGTTTGGTCGGGCTGTTGCAATTTTTAATGTTAATAAAAATTTAAATTGGATCTTTTAAATTAAAAGTTCAGAACTAAAGATATCAAAAGACTTTGCTATCAATAGAGTCTTCAAGATGAACTCATAGGATTTAACTTTGTATAGCACTCTCTTACTAATAAATTTATTAAATAACTCCTATTAATGAGCTCAAGGGATGGTTTATTTGGAATACACTTTATTGAGGAAATTATATAATTAATTTTTTGTGTCAAATAAATTAATATTTTTCAGTTTCATATTTGATCTAAAACTTAAGCAAGATGATAATGATATGCTGTACGCCTGACAGTGCACGTGTGCGTGATTAGAGGGCGCACCCATGTGACAGTCACCGCGCGGCTCCTCAGATACGTATGCTGATCTGCACGACGAAGTGCTCAGCATATCAAATTTTATTTTAAGTTAGATTGAATTCGTGCAAAAGAAAAAGAGAATCCTGTTTGTTTTTCTGACGACGAAGGGAAGGAGACTCTAGGTTACAAATCTTTCTCACTTTTCATCGTGCTGCAGCCTAAACTTGCGACTTCAAATATATTATTATTTTAGTATTCAATTTAGAATAAGAGTAAAATTTGGATTTGACATTTCAAAATTTATATTTGAGCATGCTGGAGTTTGGAAATACTCTCTTCCAAATCAATAGGACGAACTAATGATTGCCAAATTTTCTTGCTTACAAGTGAAAATCTATCCATGAAAAATCATAATTTACATAAATCAATGTTCTGTAATTAATTAGGGTTTTTTTTTAGATTTATCTGTCACTATTAGGAGAACAGGCTTTAATTTTTTTTTCTTAAAAAAAAAATAATTTATCTCAGATTGAATTGGGTGAAAGTGAGGCTTATGGCATTTTAAACGATGACAATACTGACTTGGTTTTTAAGTAGCTCATGCTGGTTTACAGATCAAATGAATTATTGGAAATGTTGCGGAAAATTTAGTTGTCTCTACAACATGTACAACAGACCTAGCTAGAGTACAAGTCGAACATCATTCTCATACTAAAGTTCATATGTGAGGACAAGTTATTCTTTCCATAGAAGTGGAACATTCTTCCATACAAGTTACTATTAGGTGCTCACCTTTGTGCCTCCGATTCATGGTCGGCCAGTTAAATTTTCTGTTTCAGGACATGCCGCAGCTGAATTCTTCGACTCTCCATCCTTGCCTCCAGTAGCTTTGCCTTTAAACTATGCTTCTGACTACCTAGTGGCCATTCGATACATCCTTTCGTTCCTATATGAGAGTTCAACGAATCAGGTGAGCTCCACTGTCCTAAGTTCCCTGGGCTTAAACAAATGTCGCCGGATCCTGTATTGGGAGAGAAAGTTTCATCAGAGACGCTTCCTCCTTTTGTCAGCCTTCCATTCATGTGGCTGACTGAATGTTTCTTGTCGTCCTCGCCATTATTGGATGCGAGTGTACCATTGGAAACTCTTCCATCTGATACTGAGAGCCGTCCAGGTTTTACCTCTGCAATATCATGTGTTGATGATCTCCATAGCCTACGTATTGAAAGCACCTTTTTTCTAGACTTTGAATTTGTAGAGCAAACTTCTGTCACAGTTTCAGCATCTAGTTTGCCATCCCTGCTCTCCTTCCATTCCACTTCGCTCATTGAAGCATCGCCATTACTTTCTTTACAGTAATCATTGACAGATGGTTCGCTTGCTTGTTCCTCGGCATGACTCATTGTTTCCCAGTCACTTTCTTCTTCTGCATCCTCATTGCTATCAGTCAAATTGTGTGCATGCTGCTCTATGTGATGCTCCAGAAAGACATCAGTCCCAGGACTCACTTCGTTAATCTTGGAGCCATGGCTTCTAGGACTATGACCAGAGCAAGGTTGGAATTGGATGTCCCTTTCAGTAGTTTCTTGTCTTTTCTGGAGATCTTCGAAGATGGAATAAATGTCTTCGGAATCAGGTGGTGGCTGGTAAGCAAACTCTTTTATATCTTCAACATTAACTAAGTTTACTTTGTCTTTGAGCAACTCGGCTTTTCTCACTAATTCAACATCCATAGGCATACTCTTTGTTGCAGCCAAAAATGAATCTAGATCTGCTTTTAGCTCCACCATCTGTGAATACCTCTCCTGAAGAGCTAGTTTTGCATCAATTAACTTCATCTGAACTCTTTCTTCGCGCCATACTTCTGCCATCTGCAGCATTCTCTTTTCCTCTTCAACTTCTTCTCGTATCTTCATTGCTTCGATTTTCACTGCTTCAATTTCAGCCTTATCTTCCCCAATCTCTTTCACAAGCTCATCACAGACCTCCTCAACAAGCTCACGAGCTTTGCGCTCTTTCTCACAATCATGCAGCAGCTTCTTCGCAGTTAACCTGGCCTCAGCAAGTTCATTGACAAGCTTGGAATGAATGATCTCTATCTTTTGCCGCTTCTTCCTCTCTCTATCAAGGTCAGCCTTCATTGCTTCAATGATTGCTTGGACCTTCTCATGCTCTCTCTTGCGCCACAATGCCTTCTCCTCTGCGAGTCTTTTCAAGAACTGATCCAACTTCTTCTTTGCTGATTTCCGTTCTGTCTCAAGTTCACTAATGCGGGCTTGTGCCTTTTCAAGCTCAGTCCTGAGGGAACAAATGATTGATACAGAATTCAGCTCCTGGTCTTCAAGAAGCTTCAAGTGACTGTAGAATCTATAAACCTCTTCTGTTGTCATTGAGCTCCCAGGGTCCCATTTAGTTGCCTTCTCCAATAGAGAACTTGGAAAACCAGAGAACTGCTAAACATGAAAACAAACACAATTAGAGTAATGTTACAAGGAGAAACACACAGCGTCAAGAAAATCTGTAAGACTGAAAGACAACCTTGTGGATGTCACCATATTTTGGACTTAAGACTGACACTGGACTGGTGAACTCATGCTTCTTGCTCTTGTAAGTATGGAGGTCAGTGCTTAGGGGATTGCAAAACAACTCAACTTGTTGATAGCCAGAGACTGGCTGCAGAGACAAATGCAAGGTGCAGTGAAAAGAGTTACAAGATTTGACAGTTTAATGAGAAATATAAACCATCTCAGGCACAAGATACAGTGACATTGTAGTTTGACATTTAGAGACCACCTCAAGTGCCACTGCACATTAATTGGGTACAAGTACCAAAGTTTGCAAACAATCAAAAAGATCATAGTTTGGAAGTGCACAAGAACAACTACATAACAAGAACAAATCGCTAAATTAAGAGCACAAGTATCCTTATGCGAGAGAGATGACGCATGTCCATTGCAGATTTATACGAGATTACGAAGAGATGTTGAAGGTTTTGAACAATCTGAGCATCAAGTAGCAATTCTAAACACAAGAATGCTGTCAAAATGTTAAATTTATACGAGAACAGTATTTCGATCAAGTATCAACCAGGAAACACAAACCCTAGAAACAAAATCACAAAGGGGGTGAGGTTCATAGCATTATCGTACCTCAAAACCTGGACGAGCTCGCCGACCTTCTCCCCTGCCACCGCAGACTCCCCCACCGGAGTCTATAGGCCATAGGCTCCAGATCCCGGTTGCCAGCTTCCTCGCGGAGACCCGAGTGAACTTGGGAGGCAGAGACCGCGGCGGCGCCTCACTTGCCATGACATCCTCGGTCTTCTGCGGGAGCTTCTCGCTGAACTTCCACCTGAGCAGGGGGGTGTTGGGCCCGCTCCTCCTCCCGCATGAAGCTGCGCCGTCCTTTCTTGGGCGGGCCCCGGCAGCAACGCCAGGGAATGCGGGGCCGCGGATCCTTCGACGGGGGAGGGGCTTGCGCGCAGGACGGAGATGGGAGTGTGGCGGCAGCTCGAGGGCCTTGGAGGGGAGAATCCCAGGGAGGCGGCGTCCGGCGGAGGTCGGCATTGCCACAACGTTCACTCCCACAGCATCGAACGAAAGAAGAGAGCGGATACTGTGATCCGCTATAAAGGACGGAACACCAACACATGGGTGGGCAGGTGGGGAAACAAGCATTTACCAAATCGTGTCGTCGGAATTACCGAACTACCCATGCTCAATTTATTTATTTGCATCAATAAATAAACAGCTCGTGGCGCAGGTGTACGTTGCACGATCGCGGCCTATTTAACATCTTGGTCTTACTTGCGGATCCGGCTCTGATCCGCAACCGATGTAGTCCCCATCGCAGGAAGCACGCTTCCTTAAGCAAGAAAACAGACAAGATAACCACGTTTTTTTATTTTCTATTGGTCAGATAAATGTTTGCTGTTCTGCTGTGATTCTCGGGTTAATCTTGTCCCTAGGGGCGGGAAAAAGGAATCCGAGGAAAGAGAGAGAATGTGGTGGCAGTGGCCGGTGGGTGCGGAGGCGACGGACATGCGGCCACTCGTCGTCGTCACGTGCCATTGCTATTTTCATATAACGTCATCGCACGCGTTTGGCGTCAACAATATATCGGGCTCTTTTTTATCCGGCTCCTCTTCCTTCCTAGTTCCTCCCGAACCCTACGCTCTCCCACTTTTCTTCACGCGTCGCTGCCTGCTCCGCCGCTGCTCTTCAGCCTGCTAGACTGCTTCTCGGCCGCTTTGGTAACCTCCTCCTCTTGCTCACGCGACCCTGTTTGCGCCTTCTTAGAACTTAGGGGGTGCTTTGTTGGCTTTAAGACAGTAGAGTTGACGAACAATTGCCTGAATTCAGTTTGATGATGATGGGATTTGATGATTTTGATTTACTTTATCCAAGTGCAAATCTGTTGCAGGGTGGAGGCGGATGATAATGGCATTGTAGCAATGTAGGTGCAGTGTTTTTTTGAGTGGCTACTGTGGTGGCTGCACATATGCATTCCGTTGATAGTTTGTGTTGTCAGGTGTGGATGTTGCTTATGCCTGTATCTGGGATTATTGTGCATTTATGTGTTGATTATTAGTGTATATAGCCATCTGTTAATTAGATGGGAATTAGAAGAGGGTCAAGTTTGGTGGGTTTTTGAGGAGAAAGTATCGGTATAACTTTTGTTTTATGGTTTAGGTGTGAACTTGACTTAGGATTTTGTTTAGAATTGTGTCTGATCTAATAAAGTCATTGAGGATGGTTGGATTAGGATAAGTCTTAATTGTCCATCTGGGTAGGTTGACATTTGGTTAATCATGCTAGTACTTTGTTGTTGGAATAGTCACGTATCATGATGACCATATTAGCATGGGTTTTTGTATTGGTAGGAACTATGGCTTGTTATTTACTATGAATTATAATTTTCAGTTCATCAGCCATGAATCACAAATACCAAGTCATTTTTACATTATGTTGAGCACTGATTATAGGATGGAACGTCATTTGGGCTATGCATGATGGTAACCACAACATGCTTTTTGTAGCATGTAGGGGAAACCCATTTGTCCTAATGTGTTCATTACCAAGTAGTTGACACAAGGTAGGTTGCAAAGTCAATATTTGCATGTTTGCATTTGTGTTGGTTGTTGATGGGGTGCATGGTTAAACGTTGCTATGCTTGTTGCATTCTTATTTGTAATAGAAATGTTTAATGCTGTTTTTGCACTCAGGTTGCTTGTTGCTAGGTCTCTGGGTGCATTCATGCTTGTCACAATTGTAATATTTCAAAAGTCCCTTAACAAATATGTACAAATTTTCAATCAAGTTTTGAGAAATTTTTTCTCCCTTTTTCATAATTTGTACTTGTTTTGCTTACTAGTTTTTCATATAAAAATAATTTTATTTGTATTTTCTTATTCATTAGGTAGCCATGTATTTCTTATGCCTATTAAGTTCTTCAGAACCATCTAGATTATAGCTCTTACATGGTGTCTGCAGATTTCTCTTGTAGTCTTTGAGTATTTAACCTGCCTACAACATTCATTTGCAGGGATCCCTGGCAGAGTAGATACATTCAGGAATCTTGTGGTCGTGACATGTCAACCGATCCTGGACTAGAGTCATTGGTAAACCGTATGTACCATGTTCACCTTTTGAAACATAATCAGTTCAGACTAATTATTAGGAGTGTCATGATGTTGTAATCTCTGGTTTTATTTATGCAAATTTTATCAAATAATTAGCCGATGAATTTTCCCATGCAGAAACTGTCTCAGTCATCACAAATGATGGGCGCCTCATTGTCGTGAGTTGCTATAGTTATAGCCTTTACTCATAGCACATTCTTTTTCTATTTTCATAATAACCAGTTATCTATTAATGACTTGTCTCTTGTTTAGGGAACTTTGAGAGGCTTTGACCAGGCTACAAATATCATACTTGATGAATCACATGAGAGAGTTTACTCCACTAGGGTTTGTTCCTTTTTTTTTTTCCCCACACTGTTCTTTTAATTTTTTTCCCCATCACAATGTCTAATCCCTTGGGCAAAAAGTAATGGGATTGCCAATGTAGATTATACATTTCAAAATCCACGTGCTCTGTTAGTTCTCATTTTTCCATTATTTTGCAGGAAGGGGTACAACAACTTGCCCTGGGGTTGTATATTATAAGGGGCGATAACATGTATGGTTCCTGAGTTTATACTCAAATTCTTCTTTTCCTTGTGCTCGCTAGATTCCTATTTCTTGACGAATTTCAAATATCTGCAGAAGTGTCATTGGAGAGTTCGACGAAGCGCTGGATCTAGCGAATGACCTGTCTGAGATTAAGGCACATCCTCTTAAACCTGTAATACATTAAACGGAAAGATATTGATGCTTCTGCACACAATAATAGATGCTGAATTATACATACGACACTCTAGTCCTTTAAGACAATAGCATCCTTGCATGCTTGTAAGAAGAGTGTGTTTTCATGAAACACCCTTATGGTTGCTCTTTGCTGCCACAAAAGCTTGATACTTAAAGGGAATTTGATGCTGCACAATGCACAAAGGAGGAGATTGATTGCTGCTCATAGATTTGTGGAGTTGGAATTTAAAAGAGAGCTCGATGTTTTGAAGATTTTATCGAGCAGGAATCTGAAAGAAATTAGGGGGAAAGAAGTGTAGAAATGCTGTAGAAACTTGGAAATCCCACATAAAGACTTCTAGGCATCTATATCATATTCCAACGATACAGGTATTTATATCAAGCCTATCATAACTTTATTTACAGCTATTTAAACTTGTTTAGTACATGGAACGGACATAAATCATAACATTATGTTTATTTATAACAATTCTTCATTAAATTTTTTTTTTAAAAATACCTTATATATTCTACACATCTCTTTATTTGGTTGCTTGTTATTCCTAACATGTAACTAAGGGTGATTTAATTATTTGTTAAAAATATAAATGGTATTTGTGTTTCTCAAGTAAGTATGAAAATTTTTATGTAAAACTGACTCTCTTTGTGGAACGCGCGGGAGATGTTTAGGAGTATGCTTTTGGATTCGACAAAAATTAAGATGACATCTTTTTTATTTGAATAATCAAAAGGGTTTTTTTTTATTTATTATTAAAACAGTATTCTATTTTTATTTTTGTGTCTCACAGTATTTTTTATTCTAAAAGTATTCTTATTTTTTATGTATGTATTTCTATAATTATACTGTTGTAATAATTATGATCTCATAATTTTATAGTTATAATAATTATAATTTTATAGTTGCTATGACCATATATAAAGTTGTCCCCGGAGTTATATAAATTTTCAAATATCATAAGTTCGATTTCCAGTTGTGATGTATTTATAAGAATTTTTTTTAATAAGATGATAAATTCTAGAACGTTGGGCTATTGAATCGTTTATTATGAGTGTTTTTTGATTTATCCTAATGATTGGTAAATTTGATTGGTAAATTTTTTTTATAAGATTAGATTGATCATTTTCAAAATTAATTGGACTGGAAGTAGCTTACAATATTAATAAATAAATGATGTTATAGATTCATAATTATTATATTATAGCAATTATAAATATAATTAGTATAACAATCCTAAATAAAAGTATTTTCATAATAAATACACTTTTGAG
>JBAMHZ010457742.1:0-20698 GCA_037177395.1 Alpinia galanga | reverse complement strand
TGCAATTTGATGATCATAAAAGAAGTGATTGAGTAACCAAATCCATCAGATTAATTTATTATTGCCACTTCTTCATTGATGTGGTTGTCCTGCTGCTCCATGTTCCACTCTGGTAATGGTGCAACGCTCTGCAGCCCTAATCATAGAGATCTTACCTTAACTAATCACCCAAATCCATCCATTCTCCCATGCAGCTGCAATCAATTTGTTCCAAAATAGACGAATTGATATGTACAATTGCTCTCTAAATAAAGTTCAAGATCAATATTGACTGGTGCACTACATCCATCCACAACTCATGATTACATCTATAGCACGATTGTAAGTACTTCTATACCTTCAAAACCTTTTATAATTTATCACCTGTTTGTTTTCCATTTCTCTGTCACTAACTCAATGATGAAGCAAAGTCAGAAACTAATGCCACGGGGGAGAGACTCGACACATCAAAATATCTAAGTGGTAGAGAACGAGCATTACAATCACAAAACAAGAACAAAAAACTAAGGCGAGAATAAAGCAGTAATCAAGTAGAATCATGCGATGGATTGAACAGCTCTATCGAAGTTATCTTCGGCTGTTGCTAGGCGTTTAGCAAGCATATGATCCGGATGTGACAGCTTCAGCTGACTGCATAATCAAACAATAAAGGAATGAACAAGTGATCTGAAGCTGGGTGATTCGATAAATGGGTCTGATTTGCTAGAAAGTAATATATACTTTGAAATAAATAAATGGATATGATCTGATTAAAAGTATTAATACAAACACAAGATTCATCCTTAACAAGTATCTTAAGAAATCTGTCAAAGCTTATCTTGCAGTACAATTTGCAAGTCAAGACCAAGCTGCTCATCAATATGCAACAAGAAGTGCCAGAGATGCATTTCTTGAATCATTTGGAAGAGATTGCAGTACAATTTAGTGAACATTGCTGCAGCCAGATACTATAAATGAAAGATTATGGTAAGACAGTTTAACCTTCAAGTGACTGCTTCAATAGTGAACAGTTACAATTCAAGCTACAATTATCTCTGAGATTTAGGATCAATACAAGTTACGAAAATAGGGTTCAGATAGTAGCATTATATTGGAGTAGGTTTGAATTTGCATTGGAGATTTATGACTCCAACCAATATCTGGATCAGAAAGGTATTTAGTTTGATTTCTGATAGAAAATAATATACTTGTTTCTATCCCTGGTCAAACAAAAAAAAGTAACTTTGTGATTGCGATTGTAACAGTTGGGCAATCACCTCTTTTATTTTACTCAAATCTAGTTAACTACCTCCCGAACCTTAATTACCCTGCATACTCAATCCAAGCATGTAATCTAACAATATTATGTCTTGAGCGCTTCTTCGAAATTTGAAGAAGGTTCATTTACAATAATAATGATAATGAGAAGAAGAAGAAAATTTATTTGTAATAATAATAATAAAGAGAAAGAGGAGGTGGAGAAGAAGGTTTATTTATAAAAATAATAATAATGAAAAGGAGAAGAAGAAGAAGAAGGAACAAACAAGAGGAAAAGGAAGGAGAAGCAGAAGCAGAACAAACAGCAGAAGAGGAAGAAGGTCAGCCAATCTCAATCTCAACAAACCTCAAAATAAAATGCGTTCAAGTTTATTTATTAAAAGGAGTTGTGCACCTAGATTAGTATCTAGGTAAGTTACTCATATCCAAATCTGAGAAACATAGAATATAGTTCGAGAAAACGGTGTCATGCTTACTTGAGAAACCTTGTGGAAGACTTGCCAAGGTGAAGACTGCATACAAGAAGGTTGGCCAAGGTCTCTGCATCCTGAAATCAAATTCTCATGTTCATCTACTGTATAGCTTGCAATGGAATTTAAAATGACATTATCATCCATGAAAATATAACTGACAAAGTTCTTGATTGACTGAGATGAATAAACAGATTTTAAAGTCTACCTTGTTTACTGCTTCAAGCAGTAAGGACTCAGCTTCATCAAAGCGACCCATGTGAATACAACAAACAGCCTTACCATTTAAAACCATTCCAGTCATCTGATATTTCTCAGAGAAGTCTTGGAAAATTAGATAAGCTTCCTGTATCTTAGAACCACCCTGAAACAGAAAATAATTAGGTGAACTCTTGAAAGCTGAATATCAGAATTTGCTGCAATCATTATTTACTAGGCTTACCACTGCCAAATCTAACCACGCATTTGCAAGTTGTGTCAGTGTATGATCCTCATCAATTTGTTGCATGATTTTAAGTTGTTTCTCTGCATAGTCTGACCTATGTATCTTAATGAATATCTGAACATTCAGTGCATGGCTGCAAAAGGCATTAAAAACCCAACCCTACCTCAGAAACGATTAACAGCTAGCTATAATAAAGAAGCTGAATTGAACTTTAGTAGCCACCTTTATCCAATATTACTTAGCTGTTCTACTGTTTTCTAAAATGATTGTCTGGTGAAAACAACTACAGATTTCACCTACATCTAATTAGATTCTTTCGCATGCTAAAATTTTAATCTTTGGGAGCATGTGAAAGTAAAAAAAAAAACGTTATACATTTATTATGAATCATTTACAAACAAGGCCATCCAGTTGTCACAGTCAAATATGTGTTAAATAACAAAAAAAAATCTAAATAAAAAAAAGGAAACTCACTAAGAAAGAACTTTATAAGAAGCAGAAATTCTAGTTACAAATAGTAAATGGATCAGTAAATTTTCACGAACAGAGCATGCAATTTCAAGAAAATCACCATCTAGCAGATTTGCCAAGAAGTTTTAGTTTTTGGGTGAAATATAGAAGACAACATAAACTACAGGTCATAAAATTCACACTAAGAACCAAATAATACAAGATAAGCATATCCTTAGGTTTGATGAAAGTGGTCGCTCACAGTTCCATTGTTCCACCAGCATTGGTATATTTGAGTGCCTCATTGTAGTCTTGTTCATGCATGTGCATGATTCCAGCAATCAAACGAAGGACAGGATTGGTTCCTATTGCAGCATCAGTTAACCACTCCTGGATACTTGAAATAGCAGCTTCCTAGATAACAAAAAAAAAGATGCAATGAGAATCCATCAGGGCATATTTATCATGATGAGGCATACAAAAATTATGAAATAGCTTAATCCCGATACACTGAGAAATCCCTGAACCATAAAATACATTTTTTTTATCCCCAATATTATCCATTGTACAAAAAAAAAAGGGTCTGCATGGAGAATCATTCTCTTATCCCTTGACAAAAGAGATTATATCTAGATGCTTAAAAGCTTGAGATAACAAGCCTGTACCCAAAAAAAAAAAGATAAAATTTTGCTGCTTTATCTATATTTCTATTGCCATCCATTCTTCTTCCCACCTACTGATTCAAACATATGGAAATAGGACTTGTATACAAGGAAGTATTCATGGAGAAAATTTTGAATTTCCAACATTTGAAGATTTTGAACAGATAAGAGACCACGTCAAAAATAATATTCATCAAAATTTCAATAGATAGTTCGAAAGTGTACGGTTAGTTGCTAAAAAGATCACAATCAGTATGGATTTTATCAATCACTGTGCACTTCTAATTTGACATATCTATAACATCCTATCAAAATTTGAACAAATATATACAGTTAGCTTTTTAATCCACAAACCTTTAGATTATGACATGGAAATTAAATATTGTATTTTTAATCAAAATAATAGCTATAATGATCCAAGTTCCTCATTCCACTAACCTACTGACAATGTTACCTCCGACATAATTATAACGACTAAAATACTTTGTATTAATCTCAAGTTCATATGTAAATAATTTGGTTCCATTTCCCTATTAGAATATGCTCACATATCCAGCAGAATTCTGCCTTTTATTTTAGTAAAAGCTGGGGATAGAGCCAATCTATTCAATGATTTGGTGTCCATATTCAAAGTTCATTCATGATCAATTAAGATACAAAATGACAGGGAATAACTTGATAAAATCTCTCAATACTTGTCAATACAAGTCTATGAGAGAAATTAGTATCATATCATACGTCGAGCATAATCTGACAACAGAAAAATAAAAAATAAAAAAGGTCCCCTGTTGCCAATTAAAATTTAGATTTAGAGTTCCAATGACAAAGAGCAGAAAGGAAGAATAGCACGACTACCGTTGATGCTCAAAACGAAGGAAACACGATGAGAATGTCTAAAAAATCTAGCCTATCCAATTCAAGATCTGATCGCCACATAAGAAAAAATGAAGCAAAAAACTCAAACCTTGCTTCCGGATAGGTAAAGGGCAAGCAATTTGACGGCTTGGAGAGCCGTAGGAGCCGAAGAATCGATCTCATTTATGACAAGCTGCAAAGAAACGGAGATGCAGTCAGAGATCCAAATCTTTGGGCAAATAAGAACAGATCCAAAGGAAAAGAGCAAGCAAGCATCAGGAGGGGGAGGCAGACCTGGTAGGATCCAAGGGCGATGTAGGAACGATGGACGATGACGTCGCGCTCGAGGGCGTCTTCGGCGGAGAGATTTGGAACGTCGCTGTTGTTGATGGCGGATTGATATGCACCCAAGTAAAAGCTGTTCCGGAGTCCGAATAGGACGTCGGGAGTGGCCGCCATCACCGTCGCCTCGTAATCGAGCTGTCGACCAAGACAGAGATCGGAGATCCGGTCGATGGAAGCTCAAAGGCCCAGTTAACGATCCGTTTTAGCACTTTCTATATATATAATACAATTCAATTATTTGCATGAGAAATATGTTTATATATATATAAATAATTATGGCGTTTATTAAAATGCATCTATTGTAAATTTTGATTATGATGTAACTTTTTTTTTCTTTTAAAATGTAATAATCTAAAATAAAAATTTTAAAATTATATTTTATGGAAAATGGTCAGCGTCAAAAGGTGTGTGAAAGTCCAATAGTAAATTATTGAGCTAAATTTTCATTTTTGACTTAAATAATGGGCTTAATTACAAGCACAATAAATTTTGATAGTTTTAACAGGAGCTCTGGGGAGTTATTAAACCAACCACTTTAGATATATATCAATAAAATTAAATTTAATTAATATTTATATTATAATGATGTACATTTGAATATATATAAAAAATTAAATTTGATCAATATTTATATTATAATTATGTGTATTTAAATATTATTAGTAAATATTAAAGTTAATATTAATTATTAAAATATTAAAGAACAAATACAAATTCAATCTTTAAATTGAATACTAATTCGATCTCTAATTTAGAAATCAAAATATTCAATCTCTAAAACAGTAACTAATGCAAATGTATCTAGAGATTATTGATTTTCAATTTCTAATTCGATCAAGAAATCATCATCCTATTTTGATCAGCAAGGATATGTAACTTGTTTGCGGTAGTACATATGGTTCAGACAACTGTTCCAAGCTCCCTGTTAAGAAAGCTAGGATTTAGGAGAAAGTCCAAGCAAGATAACTAAAATGACACCATTCGATTGCATATCCAACAAGCTGGAGACTTGTGGTTACAAAACTGAAACAAATTAGCAGAATTTGCATGGAAGCTGACTTGATTAAGAATCAGCTTGGCCCAGTAGCTGGTGGCTTGTATGAAAGCCTCACGATATTGAATATAGCATGAGGTTCCACCATAGAACCGTTTCCATGATCTCCACATGCCGGCATTCTGGTGATGGGATCGGCAACGGATAGGAAATGGAAACCAAATTGTCTAATTACTTCCAGGTGATGCTTTGTGAAAGGGTTATTCCACATGCAGGTGTTCATAGCAGGAGCAACATATATAGGCTTGTGGTAATCCCATGCTCGCACGACGCATGTTAGTAGGTTGTCACACAACCCTCCAGCAATCTGTAAAATATAAATAAATAGGCTCGAAACAACCAAAAGATGAAGCAAATAGAACAAGTATATACATCCAAGAAAAGAGTCCCTAATCCTTTCACTTATTACCTTAGCAAGAGTATTTGCTGAAAGTGGCGCAATCACCATGATATCGGCCCATTTACAAAGCTCAATGTGCAACACCTCATCTCCAATCTTTTTCCAACTAGTCCATTCATCCTCATCGGTGTAAAAAGGCACATTACTTGGTAGTGATCTTTTGTCAATAAAATGCAAGGATGATTTGGTAGCAACTGCCCTAATTTCCGCCCACTCCAAAAAGCAACGACATAAAATCTCAAATTTAATAGCAGCAACACTTCCAGAAACAGCTAAAAGGATCCTTGGTTTAGCAGGCTTAATGTTGTGATGCTCCATATTGTCCAAGGTTGAATCACATTAAAGAAAACGTTTCCTTCCACTGCGTCAAATACAAATGGACAAAAAAGGTGAACAATGATCAACTTTTGCAAATTGAATAGGCAATAATCATACCTTATAAAATTTGTGCATGGAAAACCATTTCAATCATATATACAAGAGAAAAAATGAGGACTTCATACAATCCTTTGAGTTTTGAGAATAACATCATTTATTATATTTATGTAGACTTCAAAGGACTTGGTACAGATTTCCTCGATGCCACAAACTTTAGGAACCATTTTACACTTCATGCCAGCCAGCTTCTATGTTGCTACCAGGTAGCATTGAGACAGTTTTGAGGGGTAAAAAACAATGTGAAAACTTTCCCAAGAAAGAGTTACAATAATGGGAAGGGGTGAACAAATCAACAAACCATAAACTGTTTTAGTCTTCATTTTACAGGCACAGAATGGATCCAACAAAACTTTCCTCATACAAAACAATATGTTACTGAAGCTAAAAATATTGTGTACATGTGGGAAGAAGGATATGTAGATGGAATATAAGCTAGCTAGGAAAGGAAGTAGAAAGGAGAAGGGAAGTGAGACATCAATCCTCCCATTTGTTTATTTGCAAGGTAAGACATTGAAGGATGAAAAAATAAGAAAGATATCCTTTGCCTTGTTTACTAGGGAAGTGTACGATGATCGAAAGGTAAAGTCCCAATTTTTCCTAGCTTCTTTTTCAAAAACAAGCATCAACTGAAAGATATATGGTAAAATTCACTGAGTTTTGACTTGCTTTCTCTTTCATTTGCTATGATGGCAAAAAAGGCAGGTAAATCATTAGATTGATTAAGTTAACAAAAGAAGCATGGTTCAGATGGGTAACTTGAGTTTAGATAGAACAATCACTGTTCAGATTTAATATAGAGAGTTTCAATAAGGTCCTAATGCACCAGTAGATATTCAATGATAACTCTATTACCTCAAACATCATCTAGCAAATGAGAGTAGTATATTCAAAATGAGAAGGATTGGACTGCTTTTCAGCTGTTCTAATGCCTGTAAGAGGATGTGGATAGATAGAAACAGTATGTCCAGTTGAGAAAGTATTCCTTGTTCGTTCTTATGAACTTATGGGGAAGTAGGAAAACATTTGTAGATAAGTAACTTTTAGTCATTCTGCAAATACTTCCTGCTTGCATGGATCTTAATTACGGACTATTATTATATCGAAACAAATGATACATGCCAAAATTCTTTATTTTTTTTAAAAAAAAGACTCGACTATTATATCTCACACTATCATATGCACATCTCACCGGCAAAAAGAAACTTTGTGTAAACTATTAGCTTTTTCTTAAGCTCTAACTCTCTAAGGATGCTCTAAAGACAAGCGAGGAACAGAAATTTGCTTCACTTCAAAATTAGGGAACAGCTTACAGATCAACCAATTAATCTAACACATTCCCTGTATTCGACCTTATTTCTCAAAAAAGATAAAGAATCTAACCTAAATTTTACAGGACAATAAAATCAACTAGGGAACCGAACATAATTAGGCATTGAACAGAATTAGATTTATTTTCTTGCAAAATAACGAGATCATGGATCGCCAACACATGATGTAAACAAAAGAACAAGCGAAAATAATCGCGATAACTGGTTGGAGCAGGGAATCCACCACGAACCTCAGAAGGAATCGCGGACGCGAGAAGGAACATCGTACAAGTACCACCGATCGATTGAGCGAGAGAGGAGCAGGAGCGGGAGGGGCTCCCGGCTAATAGAGGCTAAAGTGGATCGAACTGGGCCAGTTAGTTGGATCCGCATCCGTTGCCCGGGCGGGGCGGGATAAAAAAGGCTTAGTTCCTTCTTTTTTTCTTTTTTTTTGAAAAAAAAATTACAAAAAACATTTTTTAGATTTGATAGAAATAAGAAATTATAGTTATTGACGTGTGGTGTTGCTGCATGTGTTCAAAAGCCGATGCGTTATTAAATTTTATGGGCTACCCTTAAAATAATGTCAATAAGTAGAGGAGTTAGTGATCGAGGAGACAAGTTAAAAACTAGGAAATAAAAGAATAAATAGAGGTAACAAATTAAAAAGTAGCTACAGAAAAGAATTCACAAGGGCAGCTTAAAATTAAGCCTAATCACGTGGATATTCTGACTTTTTGGAAAGTACGTCTTTGACCAATATCGGCCGCAAATTGAGAGAAATTCGACTGCACTCGTTGGAAGGAAAGAAACTATTGATCTGGACAGATGGAAAAAAATCAAAAATCGACTTGCATATTAAGAGATTTACAAAATAAACATGGAATTTTTTTTTTCCAAATTTTTATTTCCGTCGTTCCAAGTCAACAGGAGATAAGATTCATACTCTTGTTTCAAAAGCTTGAAGTTACAAACAAGACAAACACGGTCTCATGGCTTGCTTGGAGGGACAGAGGTTAGTGAAATTCCACAGATCAGTTTCAGAGTCCCTCTGATTAAGTTTTAAAGATTACAGTATGACATCCACTTTGAAATAAGTTGTGACTGATGAAAATTGATTGGAAAAAGCCAACATAATTAACCATGCACTCGATAGATCACTCCTGCATGCTCATATTTCATAATTCCAGGTACTCTCCACCATCAGTTTGGGAGTCACCTGCTTCTCTGCCAGATTGAACGATGCTGATATCTGCAGACGCTAACAAACTCATGAGAAGAAGAAGCCACTGTATTTTACATCCAAACTATTAATCTAGTAATGAGCATTAGTGCTTCCAGATACAAGTTTGCAGTTCAAATACTTCGTTGTCGTCCTTATCTAAAATTGAGTGATAGAATAACTGCGACAACAAACCAAAATATTAAACTAACATGGCCTAATGCCCTAGTGGTTACATTGTTAATGTCTCATTTGTTCGAAGTAATAGTAATGTGACAGTCGACAGTTTTTTCTGCCATACTGTTGAGACAAGCACTAAGTTTAAGTTGACTTGGTGGAGTTGATTCCATTCACTTATCAGTCTATCCTTGAGTATGAGAAATATGAATAGCTGCTAGTACATCAGAATGGACGAAAGAGATGCATGCAAAGACAAACATTGGGTTTTCCACAATCAGAAGATTTTAAATTCAGGGACACCTAAAGACTCCATACATGATAAAGAATTAAAGGGTCAAGAAAAAACCAAAAAGTTGGTCAAGGTGAGGACTGCAGCACCTTGGTGGCACAGTGTTACATCTTCACACACGACTGATTCCCTATTGCCAAATCTTGCAGCACCATGGGTAATTTTATTTATTTAAGGGTGTCAAGGGCCATAATTTATGTGCTAGTGGAGAATGAGAACTCACTGTAATTTTTTGGTCGGTTAAAAGCCACAAGTACCTACTCTCTCGAGAAAATACTGAGGTATCTAGCATTGTAGGTTATTGCAACTTTCTTTATATGTGAATGGAACTCACTTTGTATGGGCAACAATGGTAGATAAAGAATATCACAAGAATCATAACAGAGATCATGTTGTCAATTATACCAGTTAAAATGAGAACCCAGAAACTATACTCAAGGTGCATATAAATCACGAGTATAACAACTTAGGAAAAGACACAATAAATTGGTTTAATATTCAATCTTCCGTCACGATGACACCAAACTAAATCTGGACATATTTTCAAGGACTAAATTGCAAGCCAGTGCAAACCATACACCTATGGGCTTTGCATGAATAGGCCCATGGAGGGAAAATAAAATCAATACAGGGCATTCTAAAATAACAGGAGGAAGAGCCAAATTTCATTTCCATGATGTCTTATAGTATGTCAAGTCATTTATGAATATGGCATGAAGATTGAAAATAGGCCAAGATTCAAAGCACACTAGGCTGAGTACAGTAGTTCAGATTTGCAGGTAACACAATGTGATTTCTGACTCAAGGTGTTTTTCACTGGTTGGCTAGCAAGAAGCACCCTGACAAAAATATTGGAACTTCAATATGACAAGTTATAAGGTGAGTTTGCTAAAACTACGTGTCCCAGCACCATATCATGGGACATGAAACAAGAACCAACATGACCAATGTTGATAAGTCATTCTTCCAAAGAGGAAGAATATGATTGGGTTTACAAGGACAGTGGCACAACATGACATCATTAACCCAAATACTAAATCAAAATGCAAAGAGATATGGAGCAGCTGGATTGTAAGAGAGAAGTCATCAACTACTAGATCTCGGTTTCAATCATTTGCCTCAGACTAGAGAAATAGGAATCTACCATTTACTGTAATAAATTTAGAAAGGAAAAATAGCATGATTTTTATTTCTGAAATGCATCTCAAAACACTAGAGATAAGTTTTGACTAATTTCTGAAATTCCACCTAGGAGAACATAATGCTGTGTTAGTGGAGCATAAAGAATTCAGATAGTATAGTAACATTTAGATCACAAATTCAACTTATGCAAGTGTCTTCTTAAAGAATTACCTTGAAGCAGCCTTTCTCCAGGGAATCCCTGTTCCACTCCAATCCAAGGTTCTCAGTTGTTGTATGATAGAAGGCTTTCAGGGAGTCACCACCATCGAACTTCCTTGTCAAGGTAAAATCCCAAGCGTTCTTCGACACATCATAGCAAGGCTCCAGCACCGTCCTCTTAAGCTCCCCGTGGGCGTACCAATACTTTACCTTGCAGTTCCCCGACCCGAATGCATAATACAAAGAAACCTTATTCGCCGGATCGAACACCAACGACCCATCCACCACAGTTCGGTTGGCCGCCCTGGCGTGCGTGTAGGTCAACTTAACGATCTTATCCGCCGCCTTGAACGAGTTCATGAACTGAAACCTCGCATCCTGAATAGGAAATAACGACAAACAGTTGGCGGGTAGATCGGAGACCTGGCAATTTTAAATCGGAGGAAAGGGGAAGAGTTGCCTTATCGGCGACGTAGTCAGTCGAGGATGAAGGCGTCGGGCTTCTCGAAGGAGAGGACGAGGTCATCAAAGGACGGGCCGTTGGCGAAAGTGGCCTCCGTCACTGAGGCCTTAAGGCGCGCGACGCCGGCGTGGAGGGCGAGGGTGGCGGCGGCGGCGCTCTTGTTGACCTCGTAACGGCCCTTTACCGTGGCCTTCATCTTCTTCCTCTCCGCCTTCTGCTCCTTATCCGTATGGGAAGAAGCCGCGATCGAGACGGAGTTGGAGGGAGTGGGCGGCGGTGCAATGAATCGCCCATCGTATCGTCGGAACTGGACGGTTAGCTGGACCAGACATTCCTCGGGCAAGACAAGGCCTGGCGCGGGTCGAACATCGTGTGTTCCGGCCAGATCAGACACATGGTGATCGCCTGGGTTGGCTCAGATACGGAACAGCTAGGTGCTGGGTGTCAACCGCCCACACGCATCAAATTTATTTTTCGTGTCCTGTCCAACAACCTGCGTTAAGAAACAAATAACAGGCACAAATATTAAAAAAAATATACCGATTTTTATTTGAATCATGAAAAACATACTCCTCTTTATTTATTATCAAAATCACACTTTATCCCATCTTAATACATTTTTATTTTTATAAATATTCTTATTTTTAATATCATTATAGCAACTACATGATCATAACAACTAAAAAACAAACTCAAGATTATAACTATTGCAATTGCACAGTTATAACAATCATGATTTCATAATTGCTACAATTATATAACAACTATATTATAACTACTGCATTTAAACAGTTGTAGCGACTAAGAACTGCAGCCAATCTTATAACTACTCCAACTGTTTATATTCCATCACTTACGAGTATTGACCAATTAAAATGTCTATATTATAAATCAAAATTAATATAACAAAACTAATAAAGATTTTTTATAAAAAAAAATGAGCGGAAAGGAGCATAAGACACTGTTTTGATAATAAATAAATAAAAATCCATGATTCCTCAAAAAAAGCCAATTTAAATTTTAACCAAGAATAAAAGAAACGTGTGACTCTTTTATAGGGAAGGGCATGTAAGGACGTTACTTCGCAGGATAACTATTAGAAATGCATCGGAATGTCTTTCATTAGCAGCGGAGGCAACTATCTCCCTTGGAACAGGCATAATTGGAGCGTATTTTAACTTGCAGATTTGAGGCGTCTCAACTCACTTATCCATACATAATGAGGTCCTACGGGCAGTCCTAGTTTGGTGCTGCCATTCTTATTCTCGTTGTCCTATCCAAAGAAGTGCCACAGCAGAGAGTGTGCTCAGGAAAACAATAAACATACATTGGAATGTAGCAGCTCCATCCAGGGATCACTCGCACTCTTCATCATCAGTGCTCTTAGATACATAAATATGTTTGCAGGATGTTTCGAGTAGCAGCAGCAAAGAGTACTCATTTAGCAGCTGAGGCATTAGAGCTAGACAACTTCAATAGAATCCATTGACGCCTGAAGACTAGGAATGTGTCAGTTGCATGACCAACCTGCAATTAGATTTTTTTTTAAAAAAAAAAAAATCAAATGTGCAAGAGAAAATGGCTGCACAAGAAACTCGTATCATGGTGCTTGCCCATCCTTGAATTAGTTGATGATGCATAAAAAGGCATTATCGTTGTGAGGTTAACGTACGCACGCTGTGTGATAATATGGAGATTTCAATGCTTGAGCTAACATATACAAAGTGCAACAGGTCTGAATAGAGAAAAAAACAAATTTACAGTATAATGTGATGCATCTTCACAGATAAGACCTCATACATTGCAAATGCCAGCAAGCTCAGATTGACATAATTGTCGTGCGTGGGTTGTGGTGCCTGGTGCCTTGTGGGCAATTGTATGCATCTCCAGGCACACTTGTTCAAAAAGATCTAAGATCACACACTTACAGTTGGTTCCCTTATTCTATTGCTAGCAAGTTATGTATTTTTTAGTAATGGATTGGATCTTCTAGTTCCTTGGTTCCCTTTTATACTCAGTCTCTCTGTTCCAGTGATCAAGAATCAGTCTCTTCAAGAAAATAGAAAGTAGGTCTAAGATCACACCACTAACTGAATGGTTCCCTTATTTTATGGCTAGCAAGTTATGCAACTTTTAGCAATGGATTGCATCTTCTAGTTCCCTGTTATATTTAGTCTTTCTTTGTTCCCATGATCAAGATTCATTCTCTTCATGAAAAAGAGGAGGTAGGTTGGTCCACAGATGGAAAAAAAAATTACCTTTGATGATGACACATGGCATTCGGTCAGTCACTTCTAAATTCCTCATAATTAACTCCTTCAGATTTGGTGTCGAGCCTTCCAGAGTTTTCCTCTTAAAAAGATTGAGAGAGACACAAAACATAATTCATAGTGGGAAAATACATAGACATGAACAGGGAAAGAAGGAAACATATAGCAACATAATACCTTTATATTCCCTTGATGGAGAACTGGAAAAATTATTTGAATCAGGTGGAATATAAGGAGATTTTGCGTAATTCTCTAATATATCTAGAACAGAAAAGGGCAAATAAATCAGTAGAATGTCATTAAAAATAAAAAATATATGTGTTGTGGTTGGAAGAAACCAGCACAATGATTGAAATCATCTGTTAGATCTAAAAAGCTGATGTTTCTGGGCATCTGACTAAACCCAAGCGAAGATACATCCATATCGAAGAGAAAATTGTATATATGTTGTCCAAGTGGTTGTGGTTCCAAGATGCCATTATAATTAGCATAGGGAAATTCAGGGATTGAATAGACTGGCTCTGACTTTACTGTCATCCCATTCATTTCTGGAATCCTCCCAATGCGATCTTTATGTGACGAAAACACACTTGTAGAGGCATTCATGCTCCCAACAAGAATTGATGCATCATTACTAAGACAGTTTTCAGGTTGCCCTGAAGGCCTAGCATTTACAAGAGCACTAGAAAAGTCACCACTGAAAGGCATGGAATCTGGCCTTGAAGAAGTGGATGCTGGTTGAGACAAATAGCATGATGGAGTTTGATAAGCTGGAAAAAAGAATAATAGAATTAGATTTCTACAATGAAATAATGTCATGTGACTGGTTGAAACTTCTCTTGATAATGATGGACAAACAACTGATTTATTTAATTTGTTAAAAGTTTTTAGTGAATTTGCCCCTTCAATAGCAGAATAGCCTTATTTGGGGGAAAGTTCATAAATACACCATAGCAAGGGATCGACTCAGAGGTTCCTGGGAATCTACATGGACGCCCTACCACCGTAGCCCGAGAGCTAAGTATCATGTATACTCTAGCTCCAATTGATGCTATTGCTATGGGACACCGTTGAGCTATTCCTCCCAGAATTCTTTTAAATTTTAGAAATTTTTTGTAGTGTTTACAGCGTGACAATTTTTCTAGCTAAAATATTAGCAGGTTAATTAAGAAAGGACTTCAATTGCTTCTCAGATAGTCTGCAGTTAAATTCCACTGCTTTTAACAATGTTTTTCACTGTTTCCAAACCTAATGAACTGTTAACAATATTGATTTATATATTTCAGTGAATAGCCATTACGAAGCAAGTAGAAATACAGTGTCCATATGACATCCTATCTGTTCTTCAATAATGGTGAAATCTTTCTTTTTACTGTAACAAGAATAGTCAGGACTAATGGCTTAAGAGTGGCGATCATGATTAAATGGTTGATTATAGATGAGACCAAGCAAATCAAATTATGTACAAAAAATATCCAAATATTTGGAGCTTGCATCCATACTAGGGTAAAACTCTTTGGAATTTTCCAAGTATCACTTTTAAATTTTAACAACATTTGACTATGCTATGCGTTTCGTTTCACTTTAACTTCAACTCTTTGTCTAATTAGAGAATTTAGAAAACAGTGACATGAAGGCAAATTCCATATAGTAGCAAACGGAATTAACAACAAATATATATATAAAAAATGTAACAAAACATGAAATAGACATACAAGCTAGAGAATTAGAGCCATTGGTAAAGGGTAAGGCAGCAACTGCTGGAGGGAATGCTTTCTGCATAAGCTCAACCTGTTTCTCAAGAAGGTTATTGAACAACACTATTTGGTTTTTAAGGATCAGTCTAAGATGATATGCTTTGAAAAACTCTCGGTTCTCCTCCTCAAGCTTTTGCCAGACTGTACAGCAAGAAAACATGAAGCTCAATTAAAACGGACACTAATTAAAAAATTGAATCAAATAAAATATGTCAAATCTGGTGATTTTAATCGCAATATTAACAAGTTTTTTACAAGACAAATTAGACAATAGTATGGCAGTCATACTTTCTAAATGAGGCTGTTGGACAGTTAGGGAATAGCACGCATAAGAAAGAATAACAAAGATTGAGATAAGTGGAGTTTCTGGGCATGACAAAATAAAAAAATTGCTGTCAAGAAGCAATTGATAAAAGAGGATAAAATGAGAGCAAAAAGAAGTTAGGAATGCATGGATATGTTGATGACCTATGGATACAATAATTAAACAAAATTAATTGAAGATGTGAGGCATACAGGGAAACCAAAGAAAATTCTAGATAACATAACTAAAAACAATATAAAGAGGTTTGGTTGTCACTGAAAATATAGCCTTATATGAGTAAAGACTAGGTCCTTGTAGCTGACCCCTTGACAATTGGGACAAACACGGATTATTATTGATCAGAAAAGTGGATATAAATGCTGAAAAATAACAAAACACTAGACAGATACGAAAGTCACAAGTGTGGAAATAAACTATACATTGAATAATTTGTTGAATCCACATAAATAACCAGACAAACACAATCCCATAAAAAAGATGAATTTCAACAAAATAGGATGATCTGCTCAGAATTACCAAGTTCAGTGAAACTAGGCTCTATCTTTGCTTGGAGAGACAAAGTGGCAACCACTTCTTTCTGGTTCATGTATAGTTGAAGGCATCGTTCAATAAGATTCTGAACCTAAAAATTCACAAGGGAAGATGGAGCAGATGAAAACTTTCGCTCAGAAAAAGAAAGTAAAGCAACTATTTATCCATCATTAAAAAAAGCAAAGAAGGTGCATATATTTTATACTCAACCTATCTTCTCTATGTGGTTATCTTAAAGTATAAAAGTAATCAGGCAAGTAAGATTTAGAAATCCAATAAAGCTAACAGAATTGTTCATCATGCTCATCCATCTGACCATAAAATACAGTTTGCGTGTCACTAAAGCATGGCAGCTAACAAGAAAACATAAAACTCTATTCTAACAAGAATAATTTGATTGTCATTTGACACGAATCCACAGGCAATCCGCAAAAGCACCAATAGGATATTATGCATTTAATCAGATTACTAATAGTACAACAATTGAACAAAATTTAATTGCTTGTTTCTGACCAAATATAAGATGTAATGTCATTTAAATTCAAGTATATTGCACACCTAATGAACAGACACGGCATATCCATGTGAATATTACAGGTAGAAATGATACTGACGTTCTATTTGACATTGTAAGTCCTTCAGTTCCTTGAGAAATCAGACGCAAAAGACTCAATGTTTAAGGAAGGAGGACAAACACTCAAGACGATTTCAGTATTAGGCATGCCAAAAATGAGTGCCAAAACATTATGGCATGAGTTGTTTTCAGTAGAAAATAGCAATATACTCCAAACATAAGCATAAACTAGCAAAACGACAGGACTGTGTTATGTCACTCTCTTGTCTATCACCATCATTTTCACAACCAAACTAAACACACCAAATATAGAAGCATCATGGAAAATGAAGGAATTTTGTCGTGTAGACTTGGTTGTTGAGTGTAATATTTAGAGGCTTACAATTTAAATACTACCAAAATTTAAGGTTAACCATTTCAAGTAGTCTTGAATGGAGCATTTAATGGATTGCACATTTCAATTTATGGAAATATTTAGAGATAGGAATTTCATCAAGTTCCTCCTTTCACCTAGTAGATCAATTCTCTCTTCCTATCCTTTGTTTCAATCAATTTGGTAGACTTATCAATTCTAACTTCACGTTAACACCAACTTCCCCCCTCAAAACTGAAGAGATTGGAAGATCCAAATTAACAGCTAATATCGCGGAACCAAATTCAAAAATCAGCTTACTAGTTGTATATCCCGACGGGAAACCTTCCTGACTTCTCCGCTCGACATCTTGCCCTTCGAACCCAAAGCCTTCAAAATTCGAATCTCGCACAAAACACAGTGTCCCGGTACGCGCTCGATTGCATACCAGTCACGATCACTGAGAACGAAGGCCTGATGAGTGCACAGCAAACAAGATTAAACACGCTGAACCACGAATGACAACGATAATCCAGCGGACACGAAGGGTCGCTTTACCTTTCGGCGAGAGCGCGAGATTCTCGATGTGGCCTCACTGATTCGTTGGTTCCTGATTCACGGCGAGCATTTAGGCCTGGAGTTAGGGGCAGCGGGCCGGTAGGGCATCGAGCGAGATGGAATCACGCCATCACGGGAAGCAAATGGAGCGGAAGAAAGAGAGCTGAAGGAAGTGACCGTACAAGAGACCTGATCGAGCCACGTAGACTACGAGCCCGAGAGGCGGCGATTTGTACGGTAGTGATGAAAGATTCATATTATCTCGAATAAATTGCCTGCCTATTTTTTTCCGCTTCCTCTCCTTTAACTTGTGGTCGTAGCTGCCTAATTATGGCGGCGTGCGTCACGTGGACCCCACAGAAGCTTCGTGTTACGAGCTGGGTAAACAAATTGCCCGGTCGCTCTATTTTCAAAAATTATTAAAAGAATCAAGTTGATTCAGGTAATCGACTCGGCGCCGAGGATGGACGAGTAAATAAATTCGAGAAGTACACTTCAATTTTAACTGATGATTTAAGATTGTTTTATTTGTGACAAAAAAAAATGAAAAAGAAAGGGAAAAAAAAAAAAGTAGAAAACGCATAAGCTTCATGATTATCTAATGATTTGTTTCCGCTGGGTGAGAATCAGCACATGTTGCACCTTCTCCCACTGCTCTGCTTGCAGAAGTTGCATCCAGCAATCTTGCGATAGAACACCAATCGGGTTCCGCCGCTGCTCTAAAATTCAACTCAGAAGGTGGCAATCTTGTGAACAGTGCCTCCTTTATGTTCCTCAGAACTCCCTTGTCGTAAGGATTGGCAGCATGGGCATACCTCTGCTTAAAATTCTCACGAGCAGTCTGTTTTTTTGTTGTTGCAGAAATTAATTTAACTTCTCCGTAAGCACAGAAAGCTATAGTATGTTCAAAGACAACTCACCTGATTCGAGGCGATAAGATAAGTATGGAAGATGATGATCCCGCCGAGAAAGCAGATCACCATGAAGCTGAAAAGAGCCAACAGAAAAGTTTCAGGTGCGTCGCCCAGTAACTGAAGCAAACCCATGCGAGCGTTGAGCCAGTTTTTTCTAATCTCCCACCATGTAAACGTAAATATGTAGATGAAGAGCACCAAAGCTGATGATACAGACACCAGGTAATACCTGTAATTCCTCTGCAAGGAAGGATCGATCAATCTGTGCTGAATTAATGAATCCACCAGAATTCAATGTTTTACCCAATTTTTGTGAAAAGTCCTACCAGTCCAATGCATTGGTTGATCCATGGGCAATGGTGGTGGAACTTTTCGACGCAATTGTCACATACAGCACAGTGGCAGCTTCTCGGGGGCCGATAAATCTTGCAGATTCTACAATATTTGATCTTCACCATGGTGCCGCCAATGCTGACCATCCGGCTCCTTGTCCCAACAGTACCGATGCCAAGTTCTTCCAGCGAAGAGGCTTCGTTCCTTGCAACAATTCCTGGGTCTCTGCTGCTGGCCAAGATCAGGTTGGCCATAACCTGTTCGACCATATTCCAATTCTAGTACTCACGAGTGGCTGATTGAAATGGCATGTGTCGGTACTACTTACAATTGAGGTGAGCACCGTGGAGATGGCTGCTCTGATTGAGCCACCATCCGCTGTGCCATTTGTGTAGGCGCAAAAGACATAGTTGGAGAGGGCGATCGCGACGATGGTTAAGATGAGGCCTAGCGGGTCGGGGCCGCAGACCATGTGTCCCCGGAAGAAGAATACCTGAAGTAACATTAGATGAAGAATAAAGCATTCATTTTGTTTTGAAGAGGACTGCCTACATTTTTCCCTGGCCAGACATGAAACAATCTGGTCGCAGAACTGTAGGATCCCAACTGGTAGAGGAGACTGCAACAGTGAGGAACTGGGACGGAGGCCTTCAACCAGTTGATAAATTTACTTGGATAATTACTCGCTTGTGGGGGAGGGCAATTTACTCGAGGGCTTTGGCTACTGATGCTGTCTCGATGAGAAGAAGCCAAGTCTATGGTCTCAAACTCACTGGTAACTTCCATGGCCATGGCTTTGAGAGTGTTCTTTCCCTGTGGCAATTCAATTTGGAACTTTTTAACTGCCACTCTGAACTGCAAGGGAGAAGCACCGAAGCAGTTACTTGTAAAATCTATTTGTTTATATTGTTCGAGTAACAAAAATCTCATATTTATACAAAATTTATATACGATTTAAATTAATGGGAATATATGTAAAAAAGAAATACATATATTTAGCATCCACGAGACAACAAAATAAGCAGGCTCGGCGTGGACAAATCATTATTTAATTCCCTTCCTTGTCCTCATCTTCTCACATGTTGCTTGTCTCTTAGTTGACCCAATCCTCTGAATAAACAGGTCTTTTTTCATCTTCTTCTTCTTCTTTTTGAATATGAAAAATCCATTCAAAATGAACTCTACTGCTGTTGATTCATAATCAAACATGTAGCAAATTAAATACTAGGACAAAAACAGGCTATTTTTCCGAGAATCATGCACTATTTTCAAAGTAAACGCCCATCTGATTCCAATGCATGTTTCCAACTTTTCTTCGGCAAATTTGAGGGAATCTGCCACCTACCGACGCGATGCTCTTCTCTCCAAAACTTCCACACCACTTGGAGTTTGACCGACAGGACTGGAGGTTCTTTTAGTCCTTTTCTTTTTTTTTTCCCGCCAGAAGTAATAAAAAAAAAAGTACAGTAATTCTTCTTCGAACTCTCACGTACAGTTATGATTAAATCATAATCATAATTTGATAAAAAATCTGATCATGTTGTGGCCGGCCGTAGATGGAGCATTAGTCATAATTGGATCGAATTTCGATCAAAATTTAATCAAAATTTGATCATGATTCAATCAAAAAATGTTGACAGCAATCTTGATAAATTCAAAGATTGAATTATAGTGTTCATCGCTTTGACAACGCATAAGCACTCATCTAACGCATACAGTGAAATATTGTGTATTGCTTATTACTGTGCAATCACGATTGATCGAACGGTAAAAACAATATCGCACACGGGCACGTACTGTGTGTGTGTATATATATATATATATATATATATTGATCCGCTGTATGTTTGTCCCCTTTGCACCTATGCATATCGTGATTGATTTCGATGAATGGTGGCCGATCGAC
>JBAMHZ010457638.1:0-20700 GCA_037177395.1 Alpinia galanga | reverse complement strand
ATAGTTTATGATTTAGGATTTAGGATTCATGAGCCGCAAGTTGTCCATATGAATACTTTTTAATTTATCTTTCCCCTTCAAGTGTACAGAGTTGTCAAATGGATTGACCCGTGATGGAACTGACTAATCCGTCATAAATCTAACATTTAACAGAGAAGGATGGATCAACCTGCTATTCCAGCGGATTGAAAAATCTCCAACTCAACTCAAGGTGAATTGTAGATTAGGCGGATCAACCCGCAGGCAACAAAAAAAAAATAGATTTCTAAAATTACTTTGTCAATTACACGTAATCAAATTAATTTAATTTTGAAAAAAAAAAGTTCAATTAGAGATATTACTTTCTCCTATTAGTTTAGTATGATAAATTAAATTAAATTCACTTAATACAAATAAATGCATAGATAAATTAGAAATATTTTACGAGAGATAGAAGTTCTTTTAACTTTCTCAACTCGCAGGCTAATCTAAGCCCACTTTGGGCCAGCCCATCTTGACCTGTAATATACGTGGATTGATTCGTTTAGACTTATAATAAACTTGTATTGATAAAATTATAATTCAATCCACTTAAATTATTTGACAGGGTGAACATAGAGGACATGGTAGTTTTATATAATTAACCAACGCCTAAAATCCTATCTGACCCTCCGCGGTCCTTTATAATGTACGATTACTAATAGCCCTAATAGCCCAGTAACTAACATTGAAGGAGACGACAAAAAGGAGAAAAAGAAAAAGAAAAAAAAGAGAGAGAAGAGGATTTAGGAGTAACTAAACAAAATCTCTCAAGCTTGTTTGAACAACTCCTCAACCACTAATTTCAGACATCACAATCTATTGTAAAATTTAATGTTTACAACTTTATGATCTTTTAATCCACATCATTTTTTTTATATAAAAAAAACTATAAAGTATTTAATAGAATTAATGATTTTCTCAACTATTGAAAGTTTAGTAGTTACCTATTCAATCACATGGAATGTTATTGTTGGGTTGAATCAAACAAGATTAGATATTTGGGTCGTGATGTCTCCTTGTTAGCACACCGCGATCGACCGAGGTAGCTTAACTCAACTACATTCATCACCTAAAGATATAAAGATACATAGACTACATCTTTCAAGCATATAAAAGGCCAAGTGAACTATATACTCGAGGCAAAGCTCATCAATTTAGCAAATTCAATTAACTAGAGTTGAGCTCGAGTATTAGAGTGCCTTAGTCGTAGTCATCCAATCTCGACTTTTACGAATTGGAAGAGATGCCGATCGAAAGTTACTTGGGACCAACCCTAACTTTTACAAATTGGAAAAGATGCCGATCTTAGATCATTCAAACCTTTCACTTTACAACCACCACGCATCAAAGGAATTCAACTTTCCTATCTACTTGTACACTTAATTGTTCCATCTCCAATTATGGATGGAGATCTACAAAGCAAAATTGAAATAATAAAAAATATATACCGCTATTTTTTTATCTTTACCAAGGGAAAAAGGAAATATATATATATATATATATACAAGTTTGTCATTAGAACAACATCCTCTTTGGGAGTTCGCCATAGGAACCCTACCCTACCTCTCCTCGAGCCTTACTCGACTCGCCAACCCTACCGAGGGCTTCAACCGTTGGATCTAGATGACAACTCCAGCTTTTGAGTTCAAATCATGGTGAAGAAGTCAAAGGAGAGGGTGATTCCTCATCACACTCATTTGGTCACCTCATGCCCTGCTTGCCATCTGAGTTCTGGGGACATCTGCTGCTCAACATCAGGCTCAACCACAGAGAGTTGGCATCATGTTCATTTTGAATATGGCAAACAAACTACGAGCCAAAAGAGACAATAACGGAGGGAGCTCACATCCAATGACACCATCGCGTAATATCAGTCTCGACCACAACTTCGATGGAGTTTGTGCAACAACATCCAGATCAAGAACAGGTCAAAGGAGATGGTTCCAAAGGGAGTCAACTTCCTGCTCATTGATCGCCTCATGAACTACTTGTTATCCGAGTTCCAACGACATTCATCACCCAATGCCAGTCTCAACCACAGCTTCTACCAGCAACACTCATCTCAACAAGGAATGCTCAATTGTAATGATCACGTATGAAGATTCATCAATAATGAAACACTTGCTCATGCTATATTCAACACGGAACAAATACACAAAACATTCGAAGAAAAAAAAAATACTCAAATCATTTCTCAACATGTTCTACTATAAAGACGAGTAAATTACAGAATTCTCGATAGGGTTGAACTTGACGAAGAGGTCAAAAACCAATCTATCAAGTTTCAAGAAGCAGATCAAGTATTAGCAATAGTTGCATGATTTTTTTTTTCTTTTTTTTTCCTCTTGCTTTCCAGTTTGAATCATGAATCTGAGTACAGAGAGCTCAGAGCAAAAATTTTACGTGAATAGGAATAAAAAATGACAACCTTTTATCCAATCCAGGAAAAGATCTCCACAACTTTAATCAGAGAAACATCATCAAAGTCTTGTTTGGCAGCTTTTCCATCTCACCAGTAGTTCCTTCAATTAAACAAACAAACAAACAAAAAAAGTTAATATCTGGGCAATTAATCGAATAGCTAAATATATTTTTTTCTTGAGCATGTCAAAATTCTTATTACAATGTTCGATAGAACTAACTCCTTGAAGTTTGTGGTTTTGTGATAGTAATTACATGGACCTTTGTGATGATATACTGAGAAAAATACCACAAGGGGAAAACTGTGATACGTTGGACTTACTATCGTCGAGAAATCACGTTGGACCCAGAGGACCTGATACAGTATCAATAATCAGAAGCATTAAACACGGTGTGATTGACATGAAGAAATGTCTGTTGTTAGATTCATCTAGGCTAAATATTAATGGTACCTTCCCAGCTGCTTCCCTCCCAAGCTGTGTCTTCCATTGCCCATCCCTTTGTTTTGCCAAGATAAATTGGTTCTATCGAGGTTTGATGTATTTCCGACCGTAGAGTGCACGAATAAATTGCCAAGTTTGGTTCCAGATGGCAAGGCGTTAGCTTCTTGGACGTTCTTTAACTTATTAGATATGGTTACATTGGATAGGCCCTGAATAAGGTTCGATCTGGCATCATTTGGTCGGGGATCCTGTCTTGTTAAAATCTGGGTGGGTGTGTCACTTTGGACTCCTGCATTGGCCATGGTGACAGCATCTGCCGAGGGCACAGAGCTTGCAGCTTTTGATTCAATTGATTGTGTCAATTTTTGGCGATTGACTTGGGCAACTGGAGTGACGGCAACAGAAGACAACAGAGATGTGTAAGGAGCAGAAGATGCCGAAGCAGCAGCGGCAACTTTGGCAAAAGCTGCAGTTGCAGATATGATTTGTTGTGCTCCTTCACGGAGGTGAATAAAATCCCCTTCAATAACAAATAACTGGAATTGCAACAAAGAAATGAAATTAACATGAGCTCGGAGTACAAAATAAGCACCAAGGAGTAAAGCTTACTTCAGGGTGTTGTGAAAGAAATTCATCAAGCTTTCCGTAGCGCTTCTTGTAATCGTGCCAATGCAGAGGTGCAAGCATTTTGCCAAGTCTATTTGGTAGCTAAAAAAAAAAATTGAATTTGAAGTGAAAAAGAAAAAAGGAAAAAAAAAAGGAGATTAATTTGAAGGGTAGAATATGACCACAAATGTAACTCACTGTTGTACTAATTCTGATTTTTCCATCTGATCCAGAAGGAATTGCACGAACAATGCAAACTAACAGAGATCGTTCATCGAGAAGTTTGGGCTCTAACGGTGGGTTACTAGGCATTAAAGTATTTGAAACTGGTGGAGCAAAGATAGTAGACTCTGCAGTGCTACCATTTGAAGTGACAGAAATTTGCCTAGTTGATAATGTGACACTTGAAGCAGGCCACTCCTGTCCAGATTTTAGCCCTTCATCCATTGATTTGTTCCCTGACGGTAAAATATCCTCAGCCTGGAAACCAAAAAGAAGAAATGAGTATAAGAAATATGGTTGCAGATTGATTTATTATATTTTTCAATGAGGACATTATGTCTATTATACTTTTCAATGAGGACATTAGGTTTATCTAGAATCAGCAACCACAATCAGGGTATAAAGTGACAGAAGGTACACAAACCTTGGTTTCTGTCTTCTTTTCAGATGGGTAGTATTCACTAGCAGAATTCAAATGAGAAGGTGCATCTAATGTACCTTGAGATTGTTGGGTAACTGAGGACTGTTTAACATTAGATTTGACCGCCTGGAACCCAAAAGTTAGCATAAGTTTAACATTCATCATAAAGAGCATTACAGGGTAATAGTTAATATTTCTGAACCTGTACTTCTTCACTTGAACCATTGCCTGAATGGCCAGGCGCTTGTTTGCCGCCGTGGCTATTAAGATGCTCTTCGTGGCCTGTCCCTAATTCACCAGGTAGATTGAAGCTATAATGGGTATCTGATCCTAAAAGACTGTGCTGTGTTTGAGTTAAAGGATGCTTGCTCTGATTAGGTATCTGAGAGACATCTGAGAGGGCCTAAAGAAAAGGGGGGGAAAGTTTTAAAAAATAATTGAAAAATAATAGGCACTAGTCAACAAAAAGCCTGAAAGTCTACCGCACCAGTACTTGCTGATTTTGCCATTGTTGATGATTGGGAATGATAGGCATCGATTGATAATGATCCATGTGAGATTGTGGAATGTGCAAATTGGTGGATGTCGCTGGGTGTGGAACACTCAGTGGGTTCAACATGTAAGGATGCAGAGGAGCCATCTGTCCAGGAGGAATGAAGCTATGCATTCCCATTAGGGTGGAAGGTACTAGAGGAACATCAGGAACATGCTCAGGCTGCTAAAAGGAAGAAATTTAGAAATGGAAACTCTAATTGTGCATGGCATATAAACAGATATTTATATTTAATTTGCAAGGAAAAATAAATAAATACGCTCAGGTTAGGAGTTTATTAAATATGTATATTGCAGGAGAATGTGATATCTCATAACAATAACAAAACATCATTCAATATATAACTAAAATACTTGCCAACTGATACCACTTTCAATCAAAAGTAAAATATTAAAGTGAAATGGGAAGAAAAAAATAGATGAAGTCACCACTATCCAAAATACCAATAAAATTTTGACAAGTATGGACTACATATCTAAGTGAGAAGATTTAAGTTGGATTCCTGAATGTCAAGGGCCAACCGAGCCAGTGATAGGGAGTGATCAAAAATATAAAAAAGAATTATATAGCTTGTTAGAGTTCTATTCTCAAAGCAAGACCCCAGTTAACCAAATAGAATCTCCCATATCAGTCAATCGAAGAAACTGGACGAAGTTGTCAATCTGATAAGACCTCATTAAAATCCGGCCTAACTTTGGAGAAAGATGAGCAATTGTTCACTACAAGCCTCACAAGGGACAACTTCGAATTAAAAATGATGTACCAAATCTCAAACAGCAACAAAAAAATTATCTATAACAGAACGCACGCACATAATTACTGGGAGTTCAGACATCAAAAAATTAGCTTATGTTTTTTATTACATGACAAATAAACATACAAGATGTATGCAAACAAATCAAACTCATTCAACTCTCTACCTCAACCACAGCTTTGAAACCTTAATATGATGTTGATCGCTGTTTATTACCGTTGTAATCATTTCCAAAAACCACCTGCTCAGTCATTGCAGCATTCATAAAATTATGCTGTATATAGACAATTATTATTTAGTTTAACAAAAAATGTTAGTTTCTAACACACATTTCAAAGGCTCGAGTTTACTATTTATTCCATCCAAATTATCGCCAATAAAATTGATGGTAGCAAACTCGAATACAGATAGTAACAAACTCAATATATTACAATAATATGATCGATAAAGTACAGTTCCTTCCTGTCCTCTACTCTTGTATCAAAATCTGATAAATATTTCACTCAAGCTAAACGATAGAAAATCATCAAACAAGACTTTCACTTCCCTTACAATTATTCAAACTTTAACGTATTAAAGATATCTTCATGAGTATCTTGTAGTGGTAAATTATATTCAAGATATAAAAAATTCTTACAAAAAATTCAAATTCATCCAACTTAATTATTCTCTCCCTCTTTTGACAATTATATCTCAGGTAACAAATTGAAAAGTATCGGGAGCAAAAGCAAGATGTACACATGGTATTCATACACTTAAAAAAAACTTATAATAGAATCCAAAGAGAAATTATATGGAGAAACCTAGAAAAGAAAGGTGTTAATATAGCATATATTGAACTAATTAAAGATATGTTATTGAACTAATTAAAGATAACTACCAGGAAGTCATGATTAAAGTGAAGACTGCAGTGAATTAACTGAAACATTTTCAATAAAGATAGAATTACATCAAAGATCAATTTTAAATCCCTATATTTTTATACTAACCATGGACAACTTCACTAGACACATTCAAGACACAGTATTACGGTATATATTGTTTGCAGATGATATTATTTTAATAGATGAGATACGTAAAGGAGTAAATGCTAAACTAAAATCTTAGCAAAAAAACACTAAAAGTGAAAAAATTTAGGCTTACTAGAGTAAAGACAGAATATATGAAATTTAAGTTTAACAATATTAAACATAATGAGACAAGTGTTATAAAAGATGATGAGTTGTCTGAAACTGAGAGCTTTAAGTATTTAGGATAATTTGTGCAAGACGATTGAAAGATTGAGAGTGATATCTTAAATAGAATACAAGCAGGATGGTTGAAATGGAGAAAAGCGTCGAATATTTTATGTGATGGTAAAGTTTCTCTAAAGCTTAAAGGGAAGTTCTATAAAATGGCGATTAGACCTGCTATGTTATATGACATTGAATGTTGAACTATAACTCGAACAACACATGAGCAGAAAATAAGAATTGCAGAGATGAAGATGTTAAAATGGATGTCTGGATACACAAGGATCGACAGAATAAGAAATGAGAGCATTAGAGAGAAAGTCAAAATTACATTGGGAAAAATTTGAGAGATACATTTAAAGTGGCACAGACATGTACTTAGACGACCAATAAATACTCCAGTTAGACGATGTGAAACTATGACAAATATGCACATCAAACGAGAAAAAAAAAAGGAAGATAAAAAAAAGACTTAGTTAGTAATAATAAAACAAGATAAAACTTATTTAAGTATGGATGATGATATAATAAGAGATAAAGCTCAATGACATAGAAAAATCCATATAGTCGACCCCACCTAGTGGGATAAAGCTTAGGTTATTGTTGTTGTTGTCGTTGTCATTTGACAATTATATAGACTGAGTTAATATAATTCAGAGTAAATTCCAACGGCAATCAAGAATTACTTTTGTCTTCCAACATATAACAGATATAAGGCAAAAGTCACCAACCTTCCATATCAGAAGAGATCATTGACCGTTTAATTTTAGCATGAAAAGCAAAAATTTAGAAAACTAACACCTTTTCTTACCTTAGAAGAGGGATTGGAAGTTGAAACATAAGCCGAATTCCCATCTACACTTCCATTAGATGAAAAACCCAGCTGACCATTTGATTTTCCACCATCTTTCACATTAATCTGGCTTGCATTAGAATTAGATGAATCCATCGAATTCTCCCGGGCAACTTGTGGCCCATCTTTATGTTTCCCATTATTTCCCCTTGCATCAGCCAACTCCAGCTGAAGTTGTTGTATAGCTTGCATATGATGGTGTTCCATTTCAATAAACTAGCAAAGGTTATCAAATATCAATAATTAAACAGTAATATAATAACAGACAACAATACAAAAAAATTGTGGGTTCCAATTAATAGGGATCGGTTACAACCATCTTGCAAATAGAGTATGACAACCTATCATAAATTTATCGCAAACAAAAAGGGTTATGTTTTCAATTTTTTTTGTCATTGAAATTACAAAGCATTAGCAATCTAACCTGCCGTTGAATACTGATCCAGTATTGGTTAAAGTGCTCAATACGTTCTCGTAGCTCAACTTGCAAGGACTGGTTGGTGGATGACTGCAGAGCATCCATTTCTTGAACACGTGCAATCCATGTGTGTGCCTCTCTCAACTGTTCCTCCTTGAAATGAATAGTTTCTTGTGCAACTCGATGCTGAAAGAATATGATATTCAGTTTATTTAGAATAAAGAAACAAAAGGATATGCTACAGTTGGAGACTGCAGATAACTAGACAAAGCTTCAAATCAGTGTGTTAGATTACAAAGGTGAATAAACCATTAAAACAAGAATCAATTTCAGTTAGCATAACTCTAGTCCAAACCAGACAGTTTTGTCAAAATATCTAGCAAATAGTTAAAGGGTAGTCCGGTGTACGAAACTTCCACCAATGTAAAGTCCTGAAGAAGGATCGGACCATGTTGGATCTAGCAAATAATTAGATCAAAAGAACATATTCAAGCAGATATTGTGTGTTTTCCTGGACAATATTTTTCTGATCTGTAATTGGAAACCTCCAGCAACTTTAGAGGAGTTTTTATATAGCCTTGTGAAATACGTGTCTGCTCTAACCTTTCTCATGTCATAGGAAAATCCAATTTTCACAAACCAGATAACTGTCTTGATTACAATGACAGTGACTATCTAGCATCTTTACCATAAAGCTGGATACTTCTTCTGTGGAATTCCATTGAAGCCTATCTTCAGAAGTTTAAGAAATTGCAGAGAGATCAGCTAACAGGCAATGTTTTTCTAACTAAGGCTTAAATCCATAGCCTACTATATGTTGATACAATAACACAAGTTCTGTAAGTTTCCTTAGAGAACTTTGGATTCCCTAAATTATTGCTAGGCATTGTATCTCAAGATGAGCATATTATACATCCACTGATGCTGAAACAATAGGCAATAGGCAAAACCAACAAAAGTACAGGCCACATATCTGTGAAATGATTGTGTTTTACCAAGAAAATGTCGACCCGGAGCTCCAAGAAAGTGTAGGGGGAGAACACTGCTTACCAAGAAGAGCATTTCTACAAACTTTGTATTCAATCTATATGATCCATTTTAAACTATCATACTAACAGATCTGAAAATGAAGCTTCAAGTTTCCGATGGTGTTGAAACATGTAAATAAGCATTTCTCACATGTAACCCTTCACTCTTAGTCCAGTGAGTTGCACTTGATCAAAACAGAAGATAATGAGTGACAAACATTCTAATCTGATCGTGACCAAAAAATAACCAAGTATCCGTTCAGGCCAGTGGCTTACCGGACAAACAGTGGGCAGTTGAACCACAAAACAGTTTTTTAAAAAATAAAATAATAGATGATACACAATATATATTTTTTTAAATAATAGTAGAGTCATAAGAACTGAAACTTCTGAAAATGCATTCAAAAAGTCAATCAGGTCAAACCTAGCTTCTGTGCATCAATTTCAATGGTTAAACACAACTAGCTGGGTACCCAGTTTGAGGTTTACAGTTAAAAGCCAAACCGCTTAACCTGGTTTCTAAGTATACTATGGATGAATAAAGCTCAAGATTTAACTGTTTTTTTTAACATGATCAGTGACCAAATAATTAAACATATCCACAAAAACGTAGTCTTCCACACAATCCACATATATAAATGTTACCGTTGAAATCCATATGCGAACTTTGAATATAAAAGTCAGTTCACCTGCTTGAAAAATAAGAAAGAAAAGAAATGCACAAGCCATCCCATCCAAAAACCAATGTAGGTGGCACTAGATCATTATCAATTGGCATGTACATGAGATAAAGTAGTTGATGTGGACCAAAAATGGGGCTAAACTGTAGGGTTCATATCAAAATTTTACGGTTTTAAATTTGTTTACAAGTTTGTTAAGTTTCAAAAAGTTGCCTAAGTTCTAAAAAATTGTTATATTTTTTGGGTAACTTAGACCTCTTAGGAGAATTGGTATTTTTGGTTTTTGGTTTACAAAAGAGGTCTGGGTCCCCTCATGTAATTCGTTTTTGATTCATGAAAGAGTTTCTCTGTGTGAGTTTTTGCTTGTGCTGCCTCAAGTGGTACCAGAGCATCCCCTTGCTACATCAGTAATATTTTTAAGAACCAATCCACAAGACAAAAAATGTTAACTAATGCTTAAAATGAAACTAAAGGTTCCAAGAGGTAAGTTCATCAGTTGAGGTTTCACCTACAGGGAAAGAAGCTCATTCTGAAATCAAAGGAAGTATATAAATAAAGAAAGCTTCAGGGCATAAACCTGCTCTTGCAATGCAAGAATTTGACCCTCTTTCTCTTGGATGAGTTCTTGGAAATCATGAATTTGACTCAGGTGCTGTGCTCTTTCAGCTTCAGAGTTATCACGCTCCCTTCTGCATAAAGTCACTATTAGGCTTATGAAGCTTCATTCTAGTATAATTATTATTCACAAGATCATTCAGTAAACTAAATAAAAATAGAATTCCATATAAGACAAAAAAACAGATAATGAAAAAGACCAGGAAGTGCCCTTGGCAGAATTGTTTTATTATAAAGCAACACAACGTTCAACATAACCCCAAACTTCTGTTTACTATATTCAAGAAACAAACGCATAGTGAATGCACACGATACTGTTACCAAACAAAGTAACAGATTGCTGTATAAATGGTCATCAATCATTCCAACAAGGGAATCAAAAGTAAATAAATGTTCACGATACACTTGCACTAACAATACTAACAGTCATAATATAGAAAAAATAATAATAATAAAACGCTGATGGGAATAGCACTAGAGTAATTTGTAGGATACAAAGATGTACATACAACAACTAAATTTCAGGACACAGTAAATACTCTTAGAATTGGCTATATAAAATTTCAGAAATTAAGAAAAGGGAATGAGACCTGACTACTAATTCAAGATAACAATTTCAAGGGAAAACTAATAAAAAAAATCTAGAGCATCTAACAAATTTTAGAGGAAACTCATATACCTAAAGTTGGCTAACTCTTTATTTTGCTCCCTAAGAAGGTCTTCTTTAGCCCATGCCTACCAAAAAATTAAACCCTCAAATAAACCTCAAGCTTCCAATTAAAACAGCAAAAGCAAATAGAGGCAAGCAAACAACTGCTTCACTGTCAATTTTCATAGTCTGTAGCTCCCTATCTTTCTCTTCAACTTTCCTCTCAAGCTCAAGTAAACGTTGTTCCCTTTCACGAAGTTGCTCCTGTTCAAAAAGTAAGACAATGAATTAGGAGAAAAAGTTACATGAATCAAATATTTGATCCAAGTCCAAGTGAACTAACGATAAATAAACTCATAAGACAGTAAGAATGGAGAATGTACACATTTAAAAACAAAGGATACACTAATTAACTTGCTTAGATACATGAGGAACCAAATGAGTCAAAGCCTCGAGCAAATAGAGGTACATAAAAACACACCATTCAAAGCATCGAAGTAGAAAAGATTAGTGCAAAAACTAACCTTATAAGTCAGAATAGCAAAAAAAAAAAAAAAGAAGAAAGATGGAATCGCATATTAATGTAACATACAATTGATTTTGGCACTAAAATACAACGTTAACTGTCAAAAATTCAGGTAGACCAACAATTTTGAAGTGGAAAAAAAGGGAAAACGATCATTTTCACTAGGGATCTTTAATTTTTTAAACCCAGTTGTAAAAAATTTATTATAAGAAGAAATTAAAGTAGACATGGTAATAATGACGTAGTAGTCCATGCTTTAATGGAAACTTAAGACTGGGTGTTAAAGGCAAATACAAACAGGATGCACTGTATCAAATTGTTAGTATATTTGTATTTAAATAAGTTCAAGAACACATGTAAATAATAATAGCTGAAATCCAAAGCCACAACAATTATTAAAGAGAAACACTAGCAATTTAAATTGATCAAGCAAACCTTGCTCTTATAGAGGAAGAGTAAAGTGCATGTGTTAGATACCTTGAGATTGTTGTTGATGTCAATCTGCTCCTTGAGCTTCACTTCATAAGTATTTTGCAATTCTAGCATCTCAGACCTGGCAATTGTCCTAGCGAGTTCAAACTCCATTTGCTGAAGTTGTTCTCTCAGCCTTGATATCTCTTGCAGCTTCCTTTGCAACATATCATCAGTCATTTGACTGCCATCGTCAATCGTAATCGAACAGAATTCCACGTCCTGGCGTCCTGAACCAACCTGCACCTTCTCACCAAAACGTCACCCGTAAACGTCAGGTCTTCGACCCAAAATCGTTTCCTAACTGAAAGAGTGGGGGGAAAAACGAGATTCACTTATCAGAGATAACCTATCAGAACATACACACCTCATGAATTGTCCTCTCAGCTGATTGGTTCACATTAAGATGCTCTCTCTCCTATGGAGCAGTAAACAAACACATTTCAGGCAAGAACAAGAAGAAAGGAAGAAACTTCAAAATCCTCACCTCGCCTCCATTGCTTCGATAAGAGTGGTCCGGCATGGCGCGCCACTCCTTTCTCGCCGCCTGGGAGGCAGACACGGGAATGGTTCCATTGAGGCCCACGGGAGCCTCCATGGCGTCAGAAAGGTTAAAAAAGGGTGAGATTTTTCTCACCCTCGAGCCTCCGAAATGGAATCGCTCGGAGTCGAGAAGGATTTCTAGGGTTCCGGAAGGAAACCCTAATTCCTGGATCGATCTGCGCCCGCTCGGAGAAGGGGCATTTCGGAGGGGGGGATCGGAGGGTGATCGGCAGAGTAGGCGATGAACGGGAAGAGATGGGCGGGGAGGAGGAATTTCGGGGGGAGACGAAGCGGAGGAGAAAAAGAGAAGAGAGAGAGAGCCCTGTTCCTTTCTTCGCGATTCAATTTATAGGAATTTGGGGACGATGGCGTCGGCGAAGCTGCTTATTAGTAGAGAAGCCTTTTTACAGGTCTGCAATGGCGTCGTAAGTCGTGACTAGTAGCGTTGCTGAGTTGGGTTGGGTTGGACCATGATCTTGAGCTGGGCTGGGCCGGCCCATGAGCCTCTTTCTTGATTTGTCTTGGGAGCTCAAGGCACTCACTGCCTGGCTGACAACTACTCTAGAGCAGTCAACTAAAAGATAATTCACGAATACCCAACATATTCAGCATAGTCTGATGAAATTAAAGCCATTAATTTGAATTAGATCAGTAATTTAAATGGATTAAATTAAAATTTATCAATCTAAATTCACTGTAGATCTAAACGGATTTAACCCGCGTAGGTTGCAGACTAAGACTAGTCGACCCGAGCAAGTTTAGGTTGACCTGCGGATTGAGAAAATTAAAGTTTTGTTCTCTAGGTGAAACAATAAAAACAGAATCAATCTATGTCCAAAAAAGGATATACAGTCATGAGGGTCAATAAAATTGATGTATAAAAGAATGAGATCTCTAAATGCTTATCGTATCCTTGAAATTCAATTGCAAAGAGTGGGAAGAATCCCTAAAGTGATTCATCGAAAATGTCATTGAAATTGATAGAGAAAAAAAATCGAAAGATATTTCATTATTAAAGAGTAACTAGTCAAAGATTTGAAGGACGAAAGAAGAACAAAACACCAAACATACAACAAGTCATATGCTACTGAAAGATCAGAGAGAATATCAGAATGATTTCCTCATGCACTGTAAAAAATCAAATGCGATGATAATAAAAAAAAATTAATATATAACAAAGTTATAACCCACGGACCGACCCACCTTGGATTGAATTAAAGATTTCTCAATCTGTTAAAATGACGAGTCAACTCACTCTTCCCCACTACATATCAACTCATGGATCGACTCGTTTGTTAGCTCTAGATAAAATGATCTATAAATTCCTTGCCACAAGTGTACATTTAACATTTTAGAGTTGAAAGAGAAGGCAAATAGTCTAAGCCTTTTTTTTTGTTTACTATTTAATAAAAAATAACTATAAAGAATTCTTTTTTTCTTCTTCTCAATAATCCAAATAGAATTAATCAAAATAAAAGGCAATCTATTATATACAATTTTATAAAGCAGGAGATTATTCCGCAATATTACATCCAAAAAAAAACAGTAGTCATTTTGTCTCACAAAGAGATGAATATTGCAATTAGTTAGACGTTAATAGGGATTTATTTAATTAATCATTACTAATAGTTTTTTGTTTTTGAAAAAAAATGAATTGAGTTAGAACCATAAAAGGTCCCATTAAGTACTTGATTATGATGTAGGTTTAAGTACAACCATCATTAGAGTCTTCATTTCTTCTCCATTTGATGATTCAACAATATGTCAAGTCGATGGCTACCAAGATGCAAAACCCCTAGATAAGTATTAGGACACACAGTGTAGCAAAACGACCGCCTACCTGACTCAGTAAGGACGGTAGCGGCGGCCGCGGTTGCCATCTGTGTCCCGACTCCCCCTATCGCTTGATCCACTGCTGTGATCGCCACGGCGAGGCGGTGGAGGCTGTGCGCCGGGCTGTTGTCTGAAAGGTGCAAGCTTGAAGCATAAGTGAATGAGAAACAATGAGGCTAAAGTAGATGGTTTTAGTTAGGTGATACAGGTGTGCTACTCACAGGACATAACCAAGGCGACCATCAGGTAGCATCATCGGTACCATCCTCATGCCGGCAGGCATTGGTCCTCGGCCATATATCATTGGCTGTGTTTAAACAAGTCGAAAGAATCGATCAATCAAAAGCATAGAAACTAAAGGTTTTAACTCTCTGCATTGAAAACCAACCTGACCGAGTCCTCCTGCACCATATCCTCCGGCACCATAAGACCCTGGATAGCCATAAGGAGGGTATGGTGGAAAATTTGGAAGAAGTCCAGGTTTAGAACTGTGATCATTTTTCTTGTCTGTCTGAGGCTTGGCAAGGGAGACCTCTAAAGTATGCCCTTTGGATTGACAATAAGCAGAAAGGAAAAGGCTAAGAAAAAATGAAATCTCATATCGAGAAAAGAGAAGGCACAAAAAAAAAAAAAAAACTACTACTATGTTTTCATTTTAGTTTCCAAATTTTGATCTAGTAGATAATTTGGATAGCACGGGCATTGAAATCAAATTGTAACGAAGAAGTTACCGTCAATCTCATATTTTTCAGTTCCTTTAACGGCTTTTAGCGCACTAGACCTCTCCACAAAATGAATGAACCCAAAGTCCCTCTTGCTCTGCCCAGCCTTAGCTGGCGGCAAAACGACTTTTGTGATCTCTCCATTACTTTCAAAAAGTTCCTTCAGCTGCTCAGAGGTGACAGTCTCCGGCAAATTTTTCACATAGATAGCCTTCACCTGCAACACTTTCAACTATTATTGTAGTGCCAGAAAATAAGTGCTTCTGAAAGTTTAGCGATAGCGAATCATAATTGGAAATATAGCGACTAAATCAGAAACAACTTATTGAATATGAATAATTATACCTATTTTCCAATAAAATAATTGAATGATGGACTCAGCATGAACATTAAAATTCTAAATCCTGTCCATCAATTCAAATATTTGCAATGTATTGCACTACCTGGTGGTTCAGCTATCAATACTAGAGGCTTCTTGCGAATAGAAGGGTAAATGAAAACGGAAACAGGCACAGATAGACAATCATAGACAATGTTGGAATCTGGTCCACTACAAACTCAAACCTTCAAACTCTCCAATCCGGAGCAATGACTGTGCGATCCTATAACCTAGATCAACACATGTTATCTAAACTAACTACATATGGTGCCAGATTAAGTTTGGGCAATGATTCAGACCGTTCAGAAATTAAGATTGAGCATCCTGATCCTTGACACGGCAAAACAGAAACATGACAGTATACGTCTTCTCTTTATGTGACCCCAAATTCCAGCTTGATTTTATATGGCTATGTAAATCACTATCACTGGCAAGCTTTATTGTCCATCGAAGGTCACAACTGTCTGAATAAGCCTGGCGAGTCTTCCCTCAGCTCACATAAAACCATGAGATTTGCAACTACCCAGCTGCATGTTGTGCGATCTGAATATACTTTTTTAAGTCCAGCTAGAAATTCTATCCTATTCTTAATTACTTATACAACAATAACAACAACGATTAAACCTTATCCCACTAAATGGGATCGATTATATGAATCTTCTTGTGCTACTCTATCCCCTTACTATATGATCATCAATGTTTATATAAATTTTATCTTATTTTATCATTGTTAATCGAGTCTTCTTAGGTCTTCCTCTTTCTCATTTGATTAACATATTTGTAATAATTCCACATTGCCTAATTAGAACACTTAACGGTTGTCTAAGTACATATCGATACCATCTTAAAATTTTTCCTCAATTGGTACAATTCTAGCTTTCGCTCTGATGTTCTTATTTAGCGGTCGTCTTAAATTACTTATAAAAATAGACATTAGAAACATAAATAGATGCCAAATAAATTGTTCCACAACAATCTTCGATGAAATGAAAATCTTGTACCCCATAATCCAAACCAACATTCATGTCCAAAACACAATCCCATGTTAGGTTGATGGAATGAAATTGACCATCAATTGAATACATATTCCTAGGAAATGGAACAGGTTCTGTTCATTCTAATTCCTAAAAAAAGTTGCAAGTAATGTACAAGATATAGAATGCATGATACAAACTTGGTAAAATATCCCTATAAGAAACATTCCACCTACTTGTTCAATTCACTCACATCACCTGACACCACCCTTTATCCAGTTGGTTAAAGGGTCCATCTAATTCAATCTGCCTCACACACCCATCAAACTAGATCCATTAAACCCACATAGTTTGCTAATACTACTTAATTTGTTTGGCTCACTCTGCTTCACGTGGGCTACCTAATCCATCCATCAAGCCCGGCTCATTGTAGCTAGCATATGTAGAAAACCAACTCATCTACCAGAACTATCCTGGATTGGAAACCACAGCCTAATAACTGAGCATTTATTTTGGTTTTGTGGATGTTTAGTTGCAATGGCGCTCTTTCTACCAAAAGAATATCCATATTTTTAATTGCTTGCGAACTAATAAGTTTAATAGGGACATTTTAGTCATACCATCTCCCATTCTTTGTAGCTATTGGGATTTGAGTTCTTATTTTAATTGACTTGTAGAACCCTTTGCTATTTCTATATCTGATGTACAATTTTTTTTCATCAGTATTACACATCCACTTGAATGAGGTGTACAACACCAAGGTCATCTAATCTCTCTCTATATTTCAGTTGAATTAGGAAAACTAAACCACTTTTCTTGAGAAGACCCACTACAGAGTGGGAGACGAAATAAAACAATATAACACTCCTAAAGTTGAAACATAGATGTCAAATCATGCCAGGTTTGTTGCATAATTTTACAAAATAAACAGCTCCCAAAAACCTGTCAGCAGGTTGGCCATTGGTTACATACATTTACTGTCGTGATATTTTGTCATGAATGAAATGACAGCTCGCTTCTGTATGTTAGTGCGCTCAAGGAAAGGAGTACTATGACAGAGGCAGTTGCATTATAATCATAGGGTATAACCATATGAGTCAAAATAGAAATATGTCAAACTTCTAATCAAGTGATAATAGTCCTAAGACAAAAGTGCAATATTCAGTTCAAATGTTGAACTTCAGTCACAAAATAAAACCAAGTCATCAAATTAGTATGCATTGAGATAGTTATCAGCTGACATGATTCATGTCTCTTTGAATGTCATTTTTCTATTTTAATATTCTGAACAATGCTCAACGCAATCATCTAGTGAGTCTTTTTAACTCAAGGTTTACCAACAACTCCATTTTCAAATGCTAATTATGGTAATAGTAACATATAATAGAGCATAGATAACAAGTAGACAGAGATCACATTCACCGTCTTGCTGCAAAAATGTTAGAGAATCTACAAAGTATCAGTTTGTTTTCACCTAATCAATTGAGTCTACTCAATTAAATCACTTAAATAGATTAATTCAGTAGAATACTTCCTTGAGCATATAATGGTATGCTTCCTCAAGCAAATCAGTATCCACTAATTGCCAGTACCATAACTCTAAATGCAGCATGTCTAATGAAATTGAATTATTAGTTGTGATTTCTCTTGAAGATTACATGAAGTTAACTCCTACCGAGCAATATAACCTGATATGGAGATTGCTTAACATAAACAACTCCAAGAAAGATAACTATAGAGAATGGTATTGGCAACATCCATCTGATCCATATGTTAGTCTTGAATAACAACCACCAATAGGAGAATCTAAACAAGTTATCGCATTGCTGAAGAGTAACCAAGCATATTGTAGTTGGAAAGTGTGGCATACGAATGAATTAAAGGTGTTTATAAATGAATGAACCACTCATAGGAAGCAAAAAGTCATGCACTCCTCTGGGAAAGCAACTTGCCTGAGAAGCAGCAGAGGAATCTGCTGAGTTTTTAGGATCAGCCCAGCTGACAGTGGGATTAGTTCCATCCATCTTAAAGTTTGGAGCTGTCATTTTCTGTCTTGCATATTCAGCACAGGCATGGTTGTAGTACTCAACAAAAAGGAAACCTCGGTTACGTGTTGGATTTTGTGGATCCTGTGAAACATCAAGATGAAAAAAGGAATGCAAATAAGGAGATTGAAAGATTGTCACCGACTTAATTTCACTGGATAAAACTGACCTTAAAAATTTCAACATTTTCAACCCCTGGACCACTCTCCTCAAGGATATTCCTCAGCTCTTCTTCTGTCAAGCTCTTAGGCACATTTCCAACAAATAACCTGTGCTTAGCTTGCGATAAGGAACACCTCAGTTTTCGTCCCTGAAAGTAAAATGAGAAACACTTAGATGTACATCATAATATAGCATAAGAATGATCCCCATGCAACAATCTGACGATGTTACCTTGAATTCTTTCTCATGGATCCCTTCAATGGCTTTCTGAGCTGCATCGCTGTTTGTAAACATTATGAAAGCAAAACCCTTACTTTCTTTTGTATCCTTGTCCTTCATTATCCTTACCTGACACCCATCACAAATATTTACAATCCAAGGCGATATAAACACATTTGCACAAACAAACAAAAAAGTGATTTTTTGTACCTCAAAAATATCGCCAAATGGTTCAGCAAGATCTCTAAGATCCTCCTCAGAGGCATCACGTGGCAGCCCACCAATGAAAACCTCTGAGCCGTGAGGGGGAAGAGCGAGCAATTCAGCACGCTTCCTACTCTCCTCGTCATCCTCAGTTTCAACTTGCTTCTGAGTCTCTTCTTCCTCTTCAACACCTCCTTGCATAGATTCTGGCGCATCGTCAGTAACACTAGCCAAGGTCGAAACTTTTTCACGCCTTCCGGTTCTACCAGCTTCTCCATCTTCATCATTGCCGCCACCCACTCCATAGCCACGTTCCTCATCATCCTCCCTGCCGGACTCCTCGCCGACATTTGAGTACACATTTTCCTCCTCCAACGCGTCCTCCTCATCCATCATGTCCTCCTCCTCCTCGATGTCGTTATCCCCATCGAGGTCAATCTGCTCCTCGGGCTCCGACGACTGCTGCCGCTCCGACATGACTCCCCGATCTGCGTCCCACCCCCATGTTCATATTTTTCAATCAGCATCACAACCAAATCCATAAGAAACCAGTCAAAATCGCTCAAAATAAATAGCACAAACCCAAAACAATCAAAGTACCGTCTAATTGGCGAATAATCGCAAAACCCTAGCGACGCGATGTGGGAGAAGGGGCGAGGGCCAACCCTAAGTGGCAAAACAACAACAGGACAAAACAGAAGAGATAGCAACACATTGCACATGAATCGATCCATCCTAGAGACGGGAAGAACACGAATAGAGCGAAGAGAAGAGATGCGAAGGCGATCGAGCTTACTGCGTTTGTGTTGGTGTGGGATTGGTTTTGGTTCGGCGTTGGATCGCTCTCCCTGGCCAGGAGACGCCAAGGTGCTACCGCCGCCTGCCTTATAGGCTAATACGAGCGAATCGTCTAGTCCTGAGCGTCCAATCAGAATCCTACGGCCATGATTGGAAACGCCCGTTGCCTGGAAGGACGCTGCTTGACGCCATTCATGCACGATCGACAAGTGCAAACGGAAAGGTTCCACAACGTCATCATTGCGTCACGAGGAAGTTGATACGTCACTCTTTGTCCACGTGTTTTGATTTCTATTGGGAATCTAGTGTGAATGGTGAGCAATAAAATGACAGCGAATTGGTGGTCCCATTTGACAATTGGCCTCCTGGGGGGATTAATTTTGCTTCGGTTATTTAAATTGGACTTTGGTCGAGCGTCCAACGTCCAGGCCATGGAACACTTTTATGGAAATGATTTTTTTTTCCTTTTTAAAGGAAAAGAAACCTAATAAAGAAATTTAAAACAATATTTAAAATAATAAAGTGAAAAGCAAACGAGAAAAAAAACTTCCTTAATTATCTATGTCATGAAAAGACATTTCTCTTTTAAAAATTTATCAAAAATAATTTTTTTCATGCTTCACTTTTATGAGTAGCTTTGATTGAGATTATATATACACACGGGTGATATCCTATGCACTCGCTCATTGTCCGACCGTGTGTGATACGTGCCTCTTCGATGGTTAGTGGCTGATCGATAGTCGATTTCTTTGGCGTCGACGGCAATGAAGCTATTAGTAAACCACTGAACCCTAGGGGGATATCAGCAACATCTATTGCAGGCAATTACAGCTAAAATCTGACTGAATCATGGCTGGAATCCAGTCGCGGTCGAGTCGGACTCCGACGTTGGCCCAACCGTGGCAAAA
>JBAMHZ010457436.1:0-20704 GCA_037177395.1 Alpinia galanga | reverse complement strand
ATTAGCCTAGGGCTATGCGAGCAATGCGGCTCCAAAGGAGTTTCCAGGAGGGCGGCTCACGGATCAATGAAGGAGGGTATCTCGGGAAAGAAGTGGATCGATCGACCGGAGGAGAAGACGGATATGGAAGCGAGAGCGGCTGAGAAGTCCAGCGAGCGGATGGTTTTCGACCAGTAGTTCCTGGCCTAGAAGAAGAGCCGCGGAGGGAGGATAAGCATCCTTTTTTAATGTTGCACTCCTTCTCTTTCTATAATGGAATCACTCGCACACGCCCTAAGAGTGAGAATCATATCTGCCCTCTGCCTTTGCTGAGAAGGTTGATAATGCCGAACGTCCTAGGTGACAACCTCCTCATCCGGCGAATGCAATCATCATTTCTATAAGAGAAGAACTCAGACCCGGTAAAGAACAACTGGAATAAACCCGCTCCCTCTTACTTATTGCAAGGCAAATAAAGAGTCCATTTCCCTATCATGGTTTGAATACTGATTGCAAGCATCTTCACTTCAAGAGATTCCGCGTCACTCTCGGCTTCGCTCCTTCCCTCTCGTCGAAGGGGGCCTCTCTGCATAAGTAGGAAAGAAGTCTTCAGTCAAAGAACGTTAGAGTGCTGGAACTGACTCTCCTACTCTAGCTCTATATGGGGCAGATGATGCCCGGGCAGTTGGTGCATTAAGTAGCGGCATTCGGTCGGGCACTCGGCGAGCTAGCTTCATCAAGTTTAAGATAGCTCCTGGTCTCAGCGAGTTAATTGGCTTGGTTGGGATCAGGGGTCGCGATAGGGGCTCAGACCACACTTCATTCTCCTTTCTGTTCGGGTGTGGGACTTCTTTGGTCAAAACAATGCACGACCTGACTACTCCTATGGTTCTTCCCTTCCTCTCTTTTCATTGCGGCCTCCGCTTTGTTTTGTGTGCTCTCAGCCCTTTCAATCTCTAGTTCGGGATCCTCTTCGGGAATTTGGTCTCTCTCATTCTCAGCCCCTAGCTTTCCAGTACCAGTAGAAAAGGAGGAGGATCAGACTTTAATGGGATTCCTGAGTCCGATAACTTTTAATCAATGCTATAGAGGCAAGGAGTGATTCGTTGATTGAAGTCGAGCAAGAACTTCTTCCTCTTTCCCAGGCCCCATCTTCTTTTCCTCTTTCCCAGTCCCCATCTTCTTTATATAACGATTCATTTAATTCACACAAAGTAAAGTCATTGGGCACCTGGCTCCCTTTCGCGTACTAAAGAAAGCACCTATTGTGTCCCAATCTGATTGACTCGTACGTTGGAGGAATCACTCAAACAAGTCCGCGAACGAAGCAACCTATCATCCTTCTTTCAATAGGTAGAGAGCCTTGAGGGATGCGAACTTCTCCGGTCTCGTACCCCAGTCTGAGACGTCCCCATGCGAGTCTAGATTATGCTCTAGCTCTCTCTCTCAGGTCTGCCAGGGAAAAAAGAGGTAGAGTTCTGGCTTAGAATCTCAGTTGCTGGCGAAGTACTTCTCACTTCCCAGTTTCAAGTTCAGGCAGGTCGGGCGCAAGTACATGAAGAGAGTCGAACTGCTTCAGCCTCTTTAGCTCATGCTGTAGGGAACTCAACCACGTCACGTCTTTGAATAAAGGACCTAGCGCCAAGATATGAAAGACTCTGCTCTTCCCTTGCTTCTCAAGTCTTTGTAGGCCCGGCGAACTATTGGAAAAAGAACCAAAGAACCTCACGCTAGTCTCATTGAATTACTTTTCATTACCCGTACGAGAGGAGATGCCTTACAGAACGATCAGTCCTTCTAGCACCATTACTTGCTTAGGAGTTCCATCTTTACTGAGTCAGACCTTTCTAGACCTAGGGTAGGGGCATTCTTATTCTCTTTCTGTCCCGCCTAGCCCGTCAACAGTAGAGACAGAGGATTGAGAGAAGAAAAGTGAACTCAAGAGAAAGAGTGAGAGAAAGAGTTAAAAAAGAAGAATGAAGGGAAAGGTAAGAGCTCGGTTGATCATGTATGAGAGGAGAAAATGAAAGAGTGCGGGAATCCATGACCTGATAATAGTAGGTTTAGAACTGATCTCTCCAGGGTGAGACAGAACTCGAGCTACATAACTGAAAGTTGTGTGCACAAGGAGGATTCACTCAAGAGGTTCCCTCACCGCTCCCCAAAGCTTCATGGTGGTAGCCTACACTACAGAGGGCAGACTTCTCGAACTCATCAGTGGAGAACGATTGAATTGACAGCACACAATCGGATACCACCCGCTCGAGACAGATAGACAGTCAATAGGATTTCCACTCCCTCCTCTCTGGGGCACCTCTGATCTGATGGTTCAGCGCCTGCTTCCTTTTCAATGTTCTATCGGCGTCAGAGACCTCTCCTTATTGGGATGCTGAGATAAAAAGGAGTGGATTTTAAACAACTCAACTAGGTAATCAAATCAAAGAAAAGAGGAAATTCAAGAGCAACTGATTAAAGGCTCCGGCTAGACCCGGTTCACTGCGTTCCAATCTCCATTCTAATTCGGGAAGCCAACCAACTAGACCTGGCTCGAGGAAGAATCCTCCCCTCCACCCTTCCTGAAAAAAAAACTTAGCTGACACACAGATAGAATGAAGAACTCATCTGACCCCTCAGCTAGCCCGCCTGTCAGTCCTAGCACCAGTGAAAAAAGAGTCTCCCCAACTAATCAAGGGAAAACAAGCCCAAGTTGAATTCCCTGGCCTCCCCAAAGCACTATCTCCCAGAATTTACAAAATTGACTTACTTGAGCAGTTATTTACTTATTTGCGACCCCTAGGATATGCTCGACTGACAAGGAGAAGTGTGAAGGCTGTGCGTCCATCCCCTTTCATATCGAGAAGGCAATTGCGCTTGAGGATGGAATGCGCATGATTCTCTCGGAAGGGAACAAGCCATCAGGAATCTTTCTTATGAGCTTTCTCACTGACTAGGGCAGCTCTTTAGGCCTCTTTATTTGCATGAATCAGTTGCCTACTATTCTCTGATCGAGAGAGGTCTGGGCTCTGCCTTGAGCCGTGCTTAGCATGACGATCGCTTTCGTTCATCAGAGGTAGTGGACAAGGAGAGAACTCTGAATCGTTCAATTGGTCAATTCATTTCTGCGAGACGGAGCGGCATTGCCATACGAGGGAGATCGCTCAGTGACATCTTGACCAGACGAGACCGAAAGGAGTGAAAGATGTCTCTTTCTTGCGTGATAGGAAGAGAGGGCAAGCGCGAAGGCATCAGCGTTGTACTTCTTCCACGGCATGAGACTTCCTCCATGGAATAGCTCAGTCATTCGGGTCAGTCAGACAGAATGATTCTCCTAAGCGCTGCTCCCCATGGTGCTCATTCGTGTTCTCATCCATCCCGGTACGCTTTGGCTTGGTAAAGAACTCTCGCGTACGTGTCCATCTTAATAGGAGATGTGGCATAAGGCCTTACATATAGATCATGCATCGAAGTGGAATGTGAGGAGCGCTAACCGTTTGAACTCTACTGCTACTACTATCAAAGAGCAAAAACACAAAGATCAAACTCTCCCGTCGTTATCACGAATCATTTGATCCCGTCAAGTATTCAAATATCAAAGTGAAAGTTATGTTTCTTTCCTCCCCCGTCCCCTTCTTTGGATCGGTGCTTGTTGCGGAGATGAGGTCAAAAGGAGCTTTGGGAAAGTCCCAACTGGTCTTGACCGACCAACTGCCGTTATATATAACCTTGCTTGGATCAGCTCTTCGGGTAGAAAGTGTTTTGAAATTGATTGAGGCCACCTTTCTTAGTAATTTTGTTTGTGGTCTGCAATGGGTCTAGCCTCGTGAGCCTCTCCAAACGTTCTCAAATCGGCCTCTTTGTTGTTGCGGGTTCCCTCTGTCCATCAATCCTGAAGTGGAGGGTCAAGAGTTCTTACTCAAATATTAGGAGTATAAATTTAATTTCCCCACTTTACTTAATTAATTGCTATAATGAATTCACTTACTCTCCTTACTTTAATTTAAGGCAAGTTGATGCTTTCACGCGCTCCCTCTGGTTAAATAGAATGAGTTGGGTGCAAGTTATTGAGTTTTACTTTCTGGGCTATCTATTTTCAGTCTGAGTATTCAACGGATTCAAGGGTATTCAAAAGAATAAGACAATGGTCGCTAAATCCGCCCTTTCCCGAAGAGTACCCACTAGATAGGACTGGACTCAAAGTGGAATAGACACAATTAGATGTTAGAGGAGTCGAAACGTCTACAACATAGGACGAATGCCTAGAAAAGATAAAAAGAGAAGAACAATGACCCGGTTCTAGAAGTAGAAGTACTAGAAGTAGAAGAGGAAGCGGGAAAGGAACGAATCAAGCATTTGATTGGGCTTGTCACTGAATTAGCTGATGCTGCCGCATAAGAAGTAATGGTAAGTCTATACTTTCTGTTCTGAGTGAGATTCAACCTCTTTTCCATTTATTAGTGAGAAGTAATGGTAAGTCTATACTTTCTGTTCTGAGTGAGATTCAACCTCTTTTCTATTTATTAGAGATTAGTGGCCAGTGCCCAGTCTGATTGAAAAGTAGTCTTTCTTTCTTGTGATTGGACCGGTGGAGCAGGAGACCCAAGTTCGCAGCCAGAGAGAATAATCAGTTTGTAATTTACCCAGATCAGAACACCCTTATGTACGATCAGAACACCTTTACTTATGTAAGATCAGAACGTGAACCCACCGTCAGAATGGTCAAAGCCAACTCAGGTTCTAAGCCGCATGAAAGGTAGGAAAATAAAACATTTCAACTCTTGGAATGAAAGAAAGAGCTTGACCCTGCTCTACTCTATCTATAGGAAGAAGATCAGTGGCACGGGCTGAGGCCCCTAACCAGAAGGGATTCTCGCTTCCAGTCCCGCGAGCGGAAAAAAAGAGAATGAGGAGCTTGCTCACTCCCGGAAAAGAGCCACAGGTACGTATAAGCTCCCGAGTCAGTAGGCTGCTCTTGCAATGAATTTCAAATGAGCTTCATTAACCCGAACTCTTAAATAATTTTCTAGCCGAGATAAAGGAACTATTATATATAACAACATACTACCGAGGTATATAAAACATACTACCGAGGAAAGAAAGAAAGGATCTGGGCGGAAATGAATTCCAAGAGCTTCATTCACTCTACCGCTTCGGGACCCGTATCCCCTTAAGTTGAATAGTTGGAGTTTAATGTGTTACGCGGATTCCCGGACAAAACACTTATATTCAATTTCATATAGTATGACAAAATGTATCTCTTTAAATTGAAGATAGTATGAATTCAAGCTAGCTCAAGCTGGCACCAGTTCGTTCATATTCCGAAGGCCTCGTGCGGAAATTCGTCGATATTCCATTTCCCGAGCGATCGCACCAACGAGTTGCCTTTGGATTTGCTTCTACAACTGCTGCATTGTTAGAATTCAGTATTATGATACCTACCGTTGGTTTGATACCTACTGTTGTTACGTTTGAGTTCTTTACAAGTACGTACAATGCTCTAATTACTTCAGATCTTTCTAGTGGCATATTTGTGCTTCTTATCTTTCTAGTGGCAGGCACAGCTTCTTTAATTACAGCAACAAGAACGTTACCAATATTTGCATATCTATAATTACCATCTGGTCTCCGGTCCGCTTCCATCATCGACTGGAAAAAACAAGAACCAGAAAAGAGCTAGAACCGGAAGCTTAAAATACCAGAAAAGAGCTAGAACCGGAAGCGGACTGGCACTTATTCAATGTTGAAGCTGGTGTCCTCTTTGTTTGCTTGGCATCGGATCGGCTAAGTACCTTGATGAGCGTAGGTCTTGTCGCAGTAACTAGCAGCGTCCGCCTATACGAACTCAATTTGTGAGCATGGGGAAGTAGCGAGGCCCCGGTTCCCAGGATTAGGGTCTTCCTATGAGCCAGAACTAAACTACTTGATTCTCTTTCGCCTATTGCTTTCCGTTCGGCTCTCCGGTCATGGATGATAAATTCCGTGAAGACGACGTACGAGTGATAACGACGTGTAGTTGCTTATCTTTCAACTGGTGCTCTACCTGCCTAAGCATATTCTGAGTTCCCGTCCCGACCGATTCAAAAACTACGAAAGATCTCCTTTCCTTTCTTAAGGTGCCTAGCCTCTTGGAGAAGGTGCGTAGCCTCTGTTGTCTGCTTCCAAAGAGAGTGCTTAATCAATCGCCCGTCGCAGTCGTCGCTCGTGTGCTTCTTTTGTTCTTAAGTGAGGTTTCTCCTTATTACTATTACTCGTGGGCACCAGTTCTATTACTATTACTCGTGGGAGTTCCTATGCATTCATACAAGACTCTTGATTGAAGGTGCTTGCGCGCTTGCTTTTTCTTTGTTGCTTGTTGAAAAGTACTATACCTATTCCTATGCGGCTGCGGACTACTTACTGGTTGTCTCTATCAACTAACTTAACTCACTGGGTTGGGAAAGCAACTATTCTACTCTTTCTTTTACCGCCAAGGTATTCCGCTTGCTCTAATTAAACTAATCTGACGCTTGCTCTAATGAATAAGACTAGGAAAATCACAAGGTTAATCAATCGCCCTATTGCTGGTGGACCAATCGGGGCACACCACGAAGGTGTGTTGTCTGGGGGCGCCCTTAATTTAGTAAGTTAGGGATAGGCTCAGATAAAGAGTCAGGTACATCAATATAATCGGCATATGCTGCGCAAATCAAATATACAACTGAGACTGAGAAGGAAAACAAGCTTTGAGATCTTTTATCTTCTATAGTCATTCTTCTGTTCGAGTTGCATTTGTTACGCATCTGTCTATCCGAACTCAACTTCCCTTTAACAAAGAATATGACCACCTGATTAGTACGGGATTTGAACTCAAATCTTGATTAAAGAAAATACTGTTTTAATTATTCCTCCCTAACTGATTCCTCCCTAACAGTACTGAATGGAAGAATTGAGTTTGAGTTTTGAACAGTTCGAGTTGCATGTGTTAAGCATGATAGTTGAGACTTCTCTATTCTCTGAAATTGAACTCCACTCAAGAGCATTCGTCTCTTAGGCTACCGTTGACCTGCGAGGCTGGGACCGCTGTCCACTGCGAAGCACGGCTCCGCTTTCTAACACTTGAATTCAATATCCGAGGATCAATCTCTTCTATTACCACTCGAAAAGAGCAGTCTGATGAAGATTTTAAGTAAGCATTTCATACGAGTAAAAAACCTCCATTTTACCGGGGTTTATCCATTTTAGCCAACTTCTTGACCATTTCCTTAGCTAAAATGGGAAAGACTCTAAAAACACGGGGTTGGTCTCCAATTTGCTCATTTCCAATGACTCATAGAGCGAACATCGAGTCCAAAAAAACCCGGGTTTCTCTTCCTACTTGAGCACTCGAGTGCAAATCTGTTTTGTCCAGAAAATGACGGGGTTGGTCCATTTTGTTCCAACTTGAGGACGAAGCAAAAACTTAATGAAACCGCTTCTGATTCTAACCCTAGTTCCGAACGAGCAGATGATTTTTTCATTCGTAAATGAGTCTTTTCAAGTTATTTTCTCTCTTGAAAAAATCTAATGAAACCGCTTCTGTTGTTCCGAACTTAAGGACGTGTAGCCATCCCTTTTTTGCTACTTTTGGACTCTTTACTGAAGGGAAAGTTCGTTTAGTTAAAAAACACGGGGTTTCTCTCTTTCTATCCTACTTCTTTCCCGGAAAGTGAGTTTAGTGAAACGGGGTTGATTGATTTCGACAACACTTTAGGACTCTTTGCCTAGGTCTTTGGTCGGAGCTTTCTGGATCTTTTGGAATTCAATTCCTCAATTCAAAGAGAAGAGCCCCGAAAGCACAAGATTTTATTATTGAATTCCTCGTCTAGGAGGACTTATGATAAGGAGGAAGAAAAGAGTATGATAAGGAGGAAGAAAAGAGTATGAGAAGTCTTTGATTTTCGCCTAGTCTAGGAGGAAGGGAAGAATCTTTGAGTATGAGAATTTCTAATTGCTTTCGCAAGATTCAATATTCAATTACGGGAAGCGGGGCAAAAGCAAGATGCAAGATTCAATTACTTTAGTCCGAGAGGAGAACAGATAACGACGTAGCGAACACAGAAACTGATTCAACTCATAACAAACTGGGAAGCTATAAGCTAATGTAGCGCACACAGAACTGATTCAACTCAGAAGCTATAAGCTAATTCGATATGGGAAGCTATAAGCTATAAAGAAGGATCGGACTAGAGAAAGAGGAACAAGAGACTTTCATTCGAGAATCTTTAATAAAACTTTCGACTCAGATGCGCGAAAGAATCTTTACTTTAAGAAAACTCAGATGCGCGAAAGAAAGAAGTAAGGTGAGGGAAGCCCTTTCATAATAAAGAAAAGTTGAGTTATTCATTCGAAGCCAGAACTATAAAGTGGAGTTCTTAGAATAGAAGCAAGTTCAGTTCTTATATTATCACATCTACGGATTACTCTTATGGAGTAGTAGTTCCTTAATGCCAGCTTTCTAGGCTCCTCACCTGGAGCAAGAGTGTATATAATAAAGGTGGAAGTCGTCAATAATAAAGAAAAAAGAAAAGAATCAAAGAAGCTAGAGTGAGTGCAATGCAATAAAGATCTTCCGCCCGCGAGCCCCACTACTCCAATTTTTCTTAAATAAAAGAATGAATCGGCAATGAATCGACTCAACACACCTAGGAGTGGGTGAATCTACAAAGCCTGGTCTTCCGTACCGGGAATCGAACCCGTGCTTAGAAGAGAAGCTCATGAACTAGCAAATGAGCCTACCCATTTATCCATTTATTCGTTATTCGTTCGAGCCAACCTTGTTCCACGAGCCTTTACTATCTGAACCGGGGCTTGTTTGCCGACTTCTTGACTCTGCTGCACTTCGTTTACTCTGCCGCATCGCTTGACTCTTAGCTTGACTTTGCCCCTCGCATCCGTTCTTCTATCGCCTATAGGCGGGGACCGGGGGAGTGGAGTTCGTTCGCATAGGATGGGACAGGGGGAGTGGAGCTCTTGGTTCTTTCGCTAGTGCTTTTGCTTTCTTCGTGCTCTCCGCCATTTCTTCTCTCGTATTGTATGGGTACAGATTGTATGGGTACAGGTGGTCTAACTATTTCCAATGATCTTCCTCGGGCGGCAACCCATAGTTGAAGTCGATACGATAGTGATAGTTCAAGTCTTTCTTACTTAAGAATTGGGATTTACGTAGGAGCATTTTGACTAATTTACTTATGTATCTTATGTATTATCTTCCCTTCCCCCTTGAAATGCTATAAGCCTAACAAAACTTGAATTAAATAGCGCAACCCAAAGAACAATATCCGAGATCGAGAACAAAGTTGAAGACTCCAACCTCGTATCCCATCTTGCTTCTGCTCTCCTGATGCCACAAAGAACAATATCCGAGATCGAGAACAAAGTCGAAGAATCCAACCTCGTATCAAACTCCAACACTGATCTGAGCTTACCTTGATCTTACTCAAAGGTATAGACAAACCATAAGAGATCATTCTACTTTCAATAAGACAATAATACCAAGAATAGCCTACTATCTAACAATAAGACCAAGAATAGAGCCTACTATCTAACAATCAATAATACCAAGAATAGCCCCTACTATCTCATTATACTTTCTTTAAACCAAGAATACCAAGGGTTCATATCTATCAACTGCTCTAACTAGCAAAATCAAGAAGAACAATCGGAGCCACAACAGCTCTAACCGTTGTTTCTAATGCCGAAGACTCTAACCTTTGTTTCTAGTTCCGAACGAGGATACCAAACAGAACCAAAGAAAAAGAAGAAACAGTTCTAACCCGGATCAAATTCCTTTTCCCTTTCCCTTCCTTAGGCAAAGAATTCCTTCTCCCTTTCACTTCCTTAGGCAAATACAAAACCCAATACAAAATACTCTAAGCTTGATCCAATACAAATACTCTAACCTTGAGTCGATACAAGTAGTACAATATATCGACAAAACTTCTATGACTCCCAACCTGGTATGCTACCTTTCTCTGATCCCATCCAACCTGGTATGCTACCTTTCTTTCTTTCTCTGATCCCACCCAATAACCAACAACCAAAGAAGCCATCTGTCAACCTTTCTCTGATTCTGATGCAAGCTTGATCTTCCTCAATCAAAGAAGCTTGATCTTCCTCAAAGGACAATAAAACCATACCATATCATTCTACTTTTAGTAATTGCTGTTATGTTAATAACAAATACATACCAACCAAAATGCCTCACCCGCATACCTCCTAACAAAATCCCTCACCGAAGGAACAAGTTAATATCTAGCATACCCTTCTTCTTCCTTTTATGTGATGTCGCTAGATCAGATCAGATCTCGGTTGAAGCGTACCTCTTTCTTTCTTTTCTATCATCCCATTCTTCTCTTCCACGGTTCCCGGCTTTCTTCTCTTCCCAGCCGCATCTGCAGTAATGATTAGCCGAGGCTTCGTACGTAGAATGCAATCCCAAGAGTGAGCTACAGGGCCTACTCCCTTCTTTATCGATCTAAAAGCTACCAAGCAATCCTAAACTAGTCTATCTAAATCTAAACCAATCCTAAACTAGTCCATCTACTAGTAGAAGTGAGACATCCAATATAGTTTATCAGAAGCCCCCTCTTTGAGCCTACTCTTTTTCCTCAATGGGATTCCGTTTATGTTAATAAAATTGAACAATGGTATTCGATTCGAGTTATGTTAATATGGGATTGGATTTCTTTTGAATTTGAACAATGTCGAGTTATGTTAATACTGAATGGGCAACTCCCCGCGGTGTGGAATTCCAACTTCCGTGCTTCTGCTCTGCACCTTGCTCGCCCATCCCTCTTGTGTTGTCTTCTCTCTTTCTTCGTTGACTCGTCGGCTACTTTTTTTCTATTGTTGGAAAAGAAACCTACCTCTCACTTTTGCGGGCTTACGGCAATTGAACCGATGCTTGGTGGATCATCCGGCAATTGAACTTGGTAGATCAGCCTTAGAGTTCTCAGCCTATGCTTTGCTTTGGAGTCCTATTCCTTGCCTATTCCTTTTTTTGCTATGCCCTACCAATCCCTCTCTCTCTTCTTTCTGTTTTCTTCCCTACCCGGTTGTTTCTTATATTAAGTGTTACTAGGACCGCATTTGTTAAGTTACTAGCACTTCATTTGTTAAGTCACTAGGATTTGTTAAGTCACTAGCACTGCATTCCGAGTGTTGCTAGCTCCGACTGAAGCAACTCATTCTATGAAGCCACTTATTCTATATAATAATAGCGGAACCCACCTATCTGATCTGATTGAACCGCAGACCCATCTGATCTGATGGAACCGCATGAGTAAGAGCGGCGACTAACCTAAGAAAAGAGGAGAGGGGTGTTTCGGCTGTCCGAGCTAGGTTAGTGCGTGAGGTGCTTTTCTCTAATGGGATTTCTTGCTTCTCTATTCTCTAATAGGATTGCTTGCTTGGCAGCCTCCAGAGCTTGACTTGGCATTCTCCATCAAGAGGACTGGGATTGGATTGGCTGGGTCTTCTCACCCATGACAGAGCAGCCATCCATTGAGTGGGCTAGGTGACCGCCGCTCCCGTATCGGGTCAGCTGTCTTCTCTCGCTGCGCACCTGAATTGAATGATTCGACTGAGCTGACTAAGCGTCTCGTCTTTCCTGGGACTGAAGGGTGGAAGGTACGTAAGGGCTATACTTTAAAGTGTTGGGCGGGTATCAACAGATAGGCTATAAAGGAGAGCTGCGTTCCATTGTAGACTTGAGAGGTACGCGATATTATGTGATACCTACCGGATACTACTACCTACGTTAGACGTGGATGCTCTCGATAAGTATTTATGAAGTCGACTCTGGACCTACTGATTCACTGTCACTGCCAGGCATCTGGACCTACTGATTCACTGTCACTCACTTCCCGCACTTCCCGGCACGTAGGATGCTCTCATAAGTATTTCTTTTTATTGAAGTCGACTCTGCACCTCTTCATTCGATCTACCTTCCCAGGATTCGGATGAGTCTGCCAAGCCGTGGAACTCGCTAAGCATGTCGGCTTGCTCTTTCTTGACTCTTACTCTTGTACTCTGTTACTTGACTCTTTACTTGAATTCAGCAGTAGCTTCGTTATCACTGTCCTTCGTTCCTCGTCGATCGCATGCCCTCCCCGAACTCATTCTATTATAAGAGAATAAGAAGAACCGCGAGCAAGAATAGTGAGGAAAGAGTCAATGTACACCATGTTAGACCAGTTGTTCCGTCGGATAGTCTACAATTGCCTTTGGGTCCCTTCATTCACTCTTCTGTTCTCACTCGCAAGGTCGTAAATGACTATTGTAAATGCTACACCATGTTAGACCTGATGCTACACCATTGACTCTTGTAATTGACTCTTTCCTCACTATGATAATTGGCACTCCCGATCCAGACTACCAGACTATACTTCCGTACCTAGCTCTCACTATCGTACCTCGCTTTCACTATACTTAAGACTTCCGTACCTCGCTTTCGTTTCGTGCTCTCGTCGGCAGCTTTAGCTTTCCTTTTCATCTTCTCGGCATAGCACGAAATCTCTCTTTCTCTTCCGGCCCAGTTGAACTTGAACTGAAGCTCTCTCCCTTTGCTTGCATTCCCTTTGGCGGTTCGGGTCTCTGATTCGATCTTCGCGTAGTTACTCTGCGCTCTAAGGTCGGCTCATCTTCCTTTGACCTCCGTACAATACAATAAATGAACCTTTAATAACCATCTATCTCTTTATCGCTGCTGGTCCTATCAATCAGTGCTTGCGAATGTTCCTTGTTCTCATAACTTTCTCTTTCTCATAACTTTATGACACTTTATAACTTTCTCTTTATTTATATAATTAATAAGGTTTTTGGTGGGCTCTCCTTTCACTAAGAAAACAAAAAGTGGGCTCCTCGCTTGGTCACGGGAAGAAGATCTTCGCTCGTCTAATCACTGCTTGGCACCCCACCCCCATTTATTCTTTTCATTCTTCTGCTCCTTGGCATGGCATTCATTGGCTAGCAAGCATTTGTGTGCTCAGTGTGTTTTCATTGGCTAGCATTTGTTCCGGAAGTAGATATAAACTATTGGGAGTGGACCGAATCGAACCCGTTCCAATGAACTTTGATTCGTGAACGAGAGCTTCCGACCAATAACAAGAGAGAAGAGGGCTTGCCTCGTTCCTGCTCTACTGGTCCTATTTATTGTTGTATTAGTCTACCTCTGCAACTTGGATTGGATTAGTCTACCTCTGCTCACTGACTCCCTGTATTATCTTTCGTAGCCTTGCCTTGTGAGGGAGCTGCACTTGGACTATGATCTCTGAGTCCGGCTTCTCTGGCTTGAGTTTAGTGCAAAGGATAGGTGCCCTAACCAATCAACTGAAGCTCGTGCTTGGCCAAATAAAAAATGCTTATATAGTTCTAGTAGTAGTATAGTCTATTAGTGATTGGCGTAGTGATTGGTCTAACGAACGAAGAAACTGATTCAAGGCATGCTCGTGATCGGATTCTAAAGAGCCCAACTTAGCCTCCTTCACTACTGCTGTGCTGATTGGACCGGAACAGAGACGAAACGAACTCATTCTTCATTCTATCCTTCTAACTCATTCTTCATTCTATCATTCTTATTAATAGAATTAGACGAAACGAACTCATTCTTATTACTTATTAATAGAATTAATAGGTTTTATAAAGGGTTTTATGCTTAAATTGCGGATTGCTTCGATATAGCTGCTGCTCCTCTTCCCCGACTCCTACCCTCACTCAACTCATTCTTACGATCTAATGTATGGCTTCAGATGGATCGCTTCAACTTCAATAGGATTAGGAGAAATGGTAAAGCAGCAGTTTAGTGATTGCAAAGAATTTCGGATTGATCGCGCTCCGCACCTTCCATTCTTCTTTCTTGGCCCTTACCCCCTACCCCATGAGCACAGAGAGGGTAGAATCCCATTCATGGACTTACGAGTACGAGACTTTCTTTGACTTGAACAAGGATCTTGTCGGCTGATTCTTCTTTCAGCGTCGCTACCTCGTCTATCAGATGGATACTGAGCCTGGTCTTTCCTTCTTGAAGAGACTGAGCCAGCGGACTTAGGATAGTTATCGGACCCATTCTCCCACCTCCTTTCCGATCCGGGGCTTATTCTCCGATGCCGTCGCTTCGCTACTCTATTTAACTCAATTTCTATTCCATCTCAATTTCTATATTCGATTCGTTCCTGCTCCCAAAAAAGATGCCCGTTCAGGAAAGAGTTTCGGGACCCGAGAGTTTCATAGTTCAGTGTTGAAAACAATTCTTCAGTGCGAGTAGCATGTGTTAAGCATTCAGCTCAGACTGATCTTTCCTTATCTCCCTGACTTGACGAATTCGCTTTCATTCAAGAACATGGTCTTCTCATTCTCATGTCTTCTCTATTACTGTATAGGAATGATCTCTTCATATCTTGACTTCACTCTATTTACGGAAAGAATATAAGATAAACTATATAAATGAAAGAATATAAGATAAACTATAACAATAGATAAAGAAAGGGCTTCGCGGATAAAGAAAGGGATGCGCGGAGTGAACTCTTCAATTGAACTCGTAGGAGGAGGCGCTTAAGGATAAGGATCCGATCCAGGCCATGGAATGAATGTGAGATAGTAATTGACTGACCCGCCAGAGTCAGATGAGAGCAGCAGCGAGATAGGCTTACCTTATTCTATGTGCCAGTCAATATCGATAGAAGTGAAGCAATTCCCGACACCTCTCTCTTTTGACTCCCTTGAACCCAGTAAGTAAGCCCCCTCCTGGCCTTCCCGTACTATCAGTGAGCAACCATAGCTCCGTACCCTTGCGTCCCCCTCATGCGATACCTATCTATCGCACCTTCTATCGTATCATGCCACGTGACGTCTGATCTTGGTGTAAGAGCACCTTCGCAACTAAATTTCACCTCTTTCATTACGCTGCAGATGCCTCAAATGAGTTTCGCTATAGTGTACTCAGCTCTCCTAAAAGAAGTTGAATTATGAATCAGTTGAATTACGAATTACGCTGCAGATGCCTACTCGCAACTTTATTTAACTATATTATATAGGAGTTCCTGCGAGTCGAGTGAGAAGGGACAGAATAAGTGAAAGAAAAGAAGATGAATAGGCATGCTCCGTTCTGGTCTAGCTCTGTTCCCATAGAGTCTCCTACCTATGGTCTAGCATACATACCTCGAGTCTCCTACTGCTTAATGAGTGAATGGTTCTGGTGCCAGAGTGGAATTATAGGTAGCAAATGTTCTGACAGTTGTTGAATCAAGCCCACGGGGCGGTACATATTTGTACTATAGTTCCTGACCCGGACGGACCCCTTCAGAGCCTCCAACATGAAAGGTAAGCGAAAGACACCTATTTTTAATAGTAAGAGTAAGCTCAAAATGTTTCCCACCTCTGAAACAAAATAGAAACACACCTTTGAGTGAATGACCAGTCCCCCGTGCGGTGCGGCCCATTTGAGTCTAAGAGCGGCCCGTTGTGTCAGGTGGTTCCTATACCTCTTTTGTGTTGTTGTTTTCATGTCTACTTATTGGATTTGAACCAATGACTCTCGCAGTATGAAAGCAAGACTCTTACCGCAGAGTCAAGTAGGTGTTCTGTCATCCGAGACGGCTGCTATTGGATCTCGCCTGGCGAGCCTCTCTCCTAATGTAGATTGTCATTTTGCCTGCCCCTCGACAGTGGTACAACATCCACACCCTATACTGAACTTATATATTTAGATACTTTATTGAATCAGACACTTTGATTTGATATTCATATACACTATTACACTTAGTCAAAGAATCACTTTAGGTCGATCCCAGCTACAGGTCGTCAATGGTACACCATTGACTCCAACTAGTCGGCCTATTATATGATTCTTTTCCGATTCGGCCCTTGCTATTATATGATTCTTTTCCGATCCTCATAATCTTTTTAGGTAACGAATGGAATAAACTCACACGAGCTATCTTGCGAGACCATTGTGCGATACCATTGAGCACGTCGCTGCCGCAGCAACAGGTCGTAAATGGCACGAGCTACTCGTACGTCCCTTGTCTCTCGTCCATCACGAACATGGCCCGTCTCTCGTATTCCCTCCTGCTCCTCTTGATCCTTGGTTTTTGGAATGATCTACTCTTTACTATAAGATAAAAAAGATAACAAAAGACATGAGGAGAGGTATAACCAGGTTGACCCTACCTCATTTGCTGGATAGAAAAAAAAGTAACTGTGGGATTACCTGCCGCGAACAAGAGACAACCCAAAAAGAACTTTCATATTAGATACTTCACGGGTCGGTATGTAAAGTGCCTTCGATCCTCTGTCCGGTGACCCTCTGAAAAAAAGATAGCTTCAAAACAGCAAACCAATTTATTGATGCAAGACACTAGACCGAAAAAGATAGCTTCAAAAGAGCTTTTCGTGTCCAAAAGAGCTTCAGCCTTTCGAGCTTCAAGCTTAAACAGAGCCTTTCGAGCTTCAATATAATTGAAATAGAAATGCTTATTATATACTTTGACTTTACTAGTTGTCGCAAACCTAGATAAAAAAGGTCTCTCCCGGGCCTATCTCTTTTCATTTGAGTTACACCCTAAAGTCTTAAATTCAATAAGAAAGAAAAAAAAGGAAGTGAAAAAGTGTTCAAACAAAAGAAGAAAAAGGTACGAGGGAAACGAACCACAAAACGAACTACTTTGAATTCGGAAGTTCAAGTCAAGGGTTTGAATCATAAGCGGTTTCATTAGATTTTTGCTTCAAGAAAAGAGACGAATATCTTCATTTTAAGAACGAAGGGAAGCATCGGCGAATCGGCACTAAAGGGCGAAAGACAGAGAAAGTAAGTAGAGGAAGTGACTACTTCTGAGGGGCACCTTTCACCGTAGAGGTGTGCGGCTGCCCTTCACGACCGAATCAAGGGTAGCGGTAGGGATAGATTCACGGGCAACCCTCTCTTCCGTATGTTAGGAATAGGACCCAGTGATTGGGCGGAAGCGGTAGAACCGAACGAATGCCTACTCTACTATGAGCAGAACGAAAGCGTGTTCTTTCGACAAGTAAAGATGGGTGCGTTTAGCCGAAGCAGAGCTGCGTAAATGGTTTAAGTCAGCTGCTTTCTCGTGGACATCAGTCAAGTCCCACGGAGCGGTAGGAGTGATAAGAAGGGAATGCTTTCTCTACGCCATGTGGAGGCAGGCGCTCAGATATTTTCCAAGATAGGATCGGTTTGCGATCAGGGTGGGTTCGATAGGCGAGAGAGAAGGGGAACTTCCTCGCTCATAACAGTTCCGGTCCTCTCTTACGCGAAGTCAGTGGTTTTTAGGAGAGAGACCACAAGATTGATGCAGCTCACGGGCCGGGGTGTGGGGACGCAGCATAGGAGAGCGGGGTGTGGGGTACGGAAAGCAAGACCAAAGAAACGTAGTAGATGCGAGGAAGCCAGGGTTCAAGTACTACAAGTGGAAGTCCGAACACAAGTCAAGTGTAAGAGAAGAGGACATTTCAATCAGTGATTGCTAAGTAAGTGCCGTATGCCTCTCTTATCATTCTCAAGGTGGAATTGTCGAAGCGAATGGAAGGCTTGACTAAGAGACCTACGGTACGGAAGTGATATAGAAAAAGAGGAGGCTATTCTAGGACCCAGCTACCAGATTCACTCATTACTTCGCTCCAACTCAAAAGTCGAACAGATCTTGGGATCCATAACCCTATCTATAGTTCTTGGGCTCTACTCTTCCATGAAGGACTGCTGCCAAATGTATCAGACTCGGGAACCTGCTTCATAATGAAAGAGTTCATCTTCTGGTCGTCGATCGGTTGGGAGATCGGTCAAGAGAGGGCGAGAGGTCTTCTCTTCTATGTGGTTAAGGGTTCAAGTTCCCATCTGATCTAAGTGGTCAAATCTCTGTGTTGGAGTTGTCAAGTAGCCGGGAATGCCGACAAAGGAGCGGAGCGAACAAAGCCGAGTGCAAGGAAGGGACGAGCGATAGCGACGTCTGAATAAAGGAAGGGACGAGGACTACTTAAGGATGTGAACGAGCGACAGCGACGTTGGAACGGAGTGAATCGTCAGTCGGATACGTGTGCGAAGAAAGAGATAAAGGGAGAGCACGAACTACTTACTTTATATAGAAAGGGGTCTGGTCTTACCACGGGCTACGTCTTTGATCTTTGCATGCTAGGCCAGAAGGAATCAATCGATTCTAATTCCAACGCGGTCACGAGTTACTAGACTGCTCGTCGCCATACCAATCTGATTCGATTAGCTCGTTAAGGGAAAGGTTTTATAATGGACTGACTTCCCACACCCTAAGTTGGCACTCTAGCCGCCTCTCTCGTCGCGTCATCTGCGAAAGACTCATTATATGTAGAAAGGATTCTCTGCACTAAAGTACGCGCACGGGGCTTGAATCATCTATTGAGTGAGCCCGACCTCTCTCTCTTTTTTCCTTCAGCAATGCTACCCGTGAGACTTGCATGTCTATCACACAGTAGTTTCAATGGTGGGACTTACTACCTTGTTCTCTCACACACGGAGTTAGATTAGTGTTGTATCCATTTCTATTTCTATTATACGAGGAAAAAGGAGTGATCTTGCCCGCTGCCATCAAGACAACAATACCAAAATCTAACTTCAGTTAGAGACTCGGGAGTGAGTCCCAAGCCGAACGAACTATAAGAAGGCATAAAGCTATTCCTTGCCCCATCTCCCGCTCCCGGGGTTCCCAATCCTCTCTCCCTTACTCTTCCCACGGTCCCATGAAGTAGATATGTTCAATGATAAAATTACTTATGTGTTTTCGTAAGCGTAATCTTATAAGAGATTATCTCGTCTCTCTCTCTTATCTTCACGGTGCGATAAATTGGATCTTTTTCTTTTTAATGGAGTTCAAGTCGGGTTAGGGATGCGAGGAGGGGCTGGATCTAGATGGCCTTGACTCCTCTCCTCCTATTGTGGATGGGCAGGGAGGTAAAAGAATTGCTGGTCTAATAGAATCTCTTTTCCGAGATTAAGGTCGGCTAAGACCGTTCACTTATTCAAATCCCCACTGCGTATGCAGTTAAGCTTCTATCTTCCCTCTTCGTGCCCTTTATCCCTTACATAGAGTAGTTGCCTGCGGACACCTCTCCTTCCGCTAGCCTCGTGCGATTTAGCTCTTTTGCTGCGCACCTAACCACTAGTTCCTTTAGCTTACTTTACTTTCGGTCTCTTCCAAGACTCAGAGTTATTGTTGTATTAGGATCTTTACTGCCTTTGAAGGAACCGGGACCATGGCTATGGCTTTTGATAAGAATCGTGGGGGCATCTGGGTCGTTCATTTCTTTCGACCGACCTGGGTCTTTCATTGATTCCGTAGGTGCCGCGGGAAAGGCGGAAGGCTTTGTCCGCTTCGCTTTCATCTTCAAATGAGGCCCGCTCTGCATTAGGGTGCGATGGGGCAGGAATTTATTACTTTTCTTACACTCAACCGAATCTTCTTCATATGAAACTGAAATCGGAGCTGGCGAGGCCAATTGAAATTTAATTGAGCCAATCTGACTAACGAGAGGGAAAAGTTCCGAACGCTCCCTATTGACTCTGTCCATTCTACTATTCGCTAACTTTAGCAAGGCCCGACTAGAGTTCATTCAGTTATGAGCTTTGGGTTCAGGATCGGAAGGGGAATTCGAACGTATTCTGAATGGATGGGGATAGAATGGAGTCTTGATATAAAATAAAGTATGTGCCTCGACATCACTAAAGGAAGTGAGGCGACCACCGGGCAGGAAAAGAGTGAAACGACGCAGATTTAGCTTTGACAGATGAACTTGAACCCGAACAGAGGATTGAATCAATTAAGTAGGCAGGCCCCCGAGGAGGGGCCCTACGTGAGGAGATGCATCTTGTCCTCTTTCTTTAAGGAAGCATTACCATTCATTGGGGCGTGCTAGTCTATAAAGACGGGGTAGGCAGTACGAGAATCAATGATAAATAAGGAGAGAAAGCTGGGACTGATCTGGAAGTGATAGATCAAAGTAGGTGGGTGCTTGTCCAATAGAGGGAGGTCCCAAAGTACTTTTAAAGTCTCCAGCCCTTGTGATAGTCAGAAAGTGTCCCGCCTTGCATAGTCAGCCCCAGCCCAGATTGGATTGAGCTAGTTGCCGTTCGTGCCGTAGAGGAGAAAGAACCCGACTCCCCGCCCTTGCTCTTCTTTTGTCCGGTCTGCAGCCTCTGATCTTTCTCTTTCATCTCCTTCTTTCGATCGAAGAGTGTGAACGCTGTTAAGTAATGGTTCGGTATGAAGAGACCAAAGAGCATCGTCTCCGGTGATTCTTGTTCGCTTTTCTTTTTCTCTCTGCCCTTCTCTCTTGTTCGAGCACGAGGATTATCTGTCAAGTTAGTGATTGAGATAGAGAGATTAATCCATAGATGGGGATTCTCCTTCCTCAGGTCAGGAGCCAACCTGGAGGGAGAGAAGATCTGCATAGCATAGGTCTGGATAGTGGACTTTCTTAGGTTCGAGATTCGTGTTCGGACTCAGCTTCGATCTCTTTATATAGATAGGCAAGGGAAGAGGCTCAGACTCGCAACCAAACTGCAGCTTGGGCGGGGCGGGTGAGTCCTCACAGCACTGCTAGGTCTAGGAGCGAGACTCAAATCTTGCTCTTTTAACTGGGTGAAGAAAGAAGGCCCAAGGAAGAATACTTGAGGGAACTAGACCAAATGAGTTGGGTCGCAAATAAGTAAATAACTGCTCAAGTAAGT
>JBAMHZ010457229.1:0-20710 GCA_037177395.1 Alpinia galanga | reverse complement strand
ACATTGAAAATAATATACACAATAATAATCTCTGAGAAATAATGTCCGAATGCATCACGTATATTGCTAGCATTATTATATAATTGGCTTCTGATTTAATTTCTTAATCTAGAGGTCATGTTGATCAATAATATTTAACATGTCTTTTTTTTCCAGATCCAATAATATAGCACAATCATAAAATTAGTCGGGCAGAAGATTTGAATATCTAATGTCAACTAAAAAAAAAGATACTATTGCTAACACTTTTGATGACAATGTTTTTTGTCAAAATCCCATGATTGTTCACAAACTTGGAGATAATGATCTCTAACTTTTTCAGGAATCATCTGTCTTACTCTCTTGATTATAATATGTAAAATTTCTATCTAAATTTATAGAGTAATATATTGGAATTTTTTTTAGCATTCTAAGGTACAATTTTATTGATTCCTATACTATTTTTTTATAAAAATCTCCACCCATTCAAGAAAATTCTAACAATTAGACGAACACAAATTCACCATTACCTCTAAAAGCATAATCTTGAAGCGTTCCACATTTTTTTTTTGAAGTGCTAATCATTGAACAGTTACAATTGAGATCCTCAAATGCAAATGATTTTTCTCAATTTTATTTTTAGATTGGGCATACATCATATTATCAATATTTGGTGAGATCTTATCAAATTTTTAGTCATTCTCTCACACGAGGTGAAAAAGATACAGAACCAATATCAGCAAGAAATGCATCTTTTTTTTTTCTTAGTTTATTTTTTTTCAATTGTCAAATCTTTCATTGATCAATGTTGAGATATTAGATGAATTAATATCATTTATAAAATAAAAATAATATGTATTATTTGTTGAACATGAATACTTCAATCAATGAAATTTCTAGAATCATTTTTTTTTTTGAAATGATAGTTCTAACTTCCAAATTTTGTATCTAAATACTCCAACATATCTTTAGATATGAACTTGTTATCTTATCTTGTACATTGAAATGATATTTATATATTTGTTATTTTTTTTTAGATCTAGTTCAATACAAATAGAGGATGATTAATAGACATTATTAAGAGAGGAATCAAAGGAATTTAGACATTAAAAATTTGAAGACTTTAACTAGATTGATATTGCATTGGAATTGAAGTATTTTGATGATCTCTTTTCTTAAAGAAAAAAAAATATTAATGTCTTTCCATTTTTTTTTGCCACATATTGATATTCCATTTTAAAATAATTCAAATTATATATCTCTAGACAAGTAATAAAATAATATTTAAATAAATAATAGTCAATCAATGATTTAATTACTTTATTAAATAAGTTTAAATATAATAAAGATTAACTCATTTAGCTCTCTATGAACACAAACTAGTTATTTTATTTTATTTTTTGCTTAAAAAAAATAAAAATATTATAGAAATGAGAAAAAAATTATATTAGATAATATTTTTATGATTTACTGAGAATTCTACGTCTTACTCTCCTCCTCTTCCTCACTCTACTATTGTTGATAGAGTCTACTGCCTTCTATTATCTTTGATGACAATACGCTTTGTCAGTCATGATAAAGCAGAAGAAGGCGAAGAAAAAAAAATACAGATATTTGAGTGTCCTAACCCTAATATGTAAATAATATTTAGGATGGGTTAGTGCTTGCGAGGACAATTCTGCCCTGAAAAGCTAATAACTATTTATTTATTTTTGTGAGGGAAAAAAAAAACTGCAGTCGTAATCCATGTGCCTAGTTCCCCTCTATTTGACAGCGTCTATTTCAAACTCTCTTTGATCGCTCATTTACCGAAATATATACCTTGTTCTATCAAATTGTTTCACTAAAATACAATGAATTTATGCTGAATATTCACTGAAACTAAAATTCTTCTGTTGCAGAAAAGTTGTTTGGTTTCTATGCTAACTTTCTAGCTCAGGGAAAGATTGCCAACTATTGTATTTAATGATACTTGGTAATTAACAACCAGTTTAAACTTATTTCTAAGTTTTAGTCGTCATCAATCTCAAGCGAAGCAGGAGAAAATGCATGAAAAGCACCTGAATTAAACATATAAGGATCGAGCATTTTTCTAACAAGAAGTTCTCAAGACCGTTCGATGTATATATTCAAATGATTAATGTAAAGGTGAACAATTCCAACTTAACTGAAAAGAAATAATTAGGCTTTAGAAAATTAATACCTTGTTAACGAGGGGAAGTACTAATTAAAGCACGAGGCTCAATCGAAGGGAGTACAAAGATCTCACTTTGATTGAAGAATCTGATGCAGCAATTGACAACGCGGATCCGTTCGTTCATTCCTTTGAGAAGGTTGTGATCGACCATTCTGTCAACTGTGTTTACTTGCGAAGAAGAAGATCACACGATAAATTATAGAGTATATTTTCTTTTAATTTACATCAGTTATATCAGAATATTATTGTTGATGCAACTATTTTGACATCGTAAACATTATATTGCATGCTTACTGCAAAACTAATAGTTGCATTAGTACTGTCTTGTAATCTCCTATTGCTTCTGAGATATGAAAGTACCTGTTAACTTTTCTTTTCTTAAAAAATAAAGAAGAAGAAGAAGAAGAAACTTTTAATTCCACTAAATTGCTTATCGATAGTTGAGCAAGTGACAACTCCTCCTACATATGCAATCATGCAGCAAGCATTATCAATGAGAAAGTTTCAGGGAGAAACTCGAGACACCATTTGTGTCTAAGTGTGGAAGGAGCAATATACCACAATCATTTAGGGAAAAGCAAGGAGAATTTTGGGAAAGTTCTTGTTTGATGATGTTGGACACAAGGTGAAGAGAATGCAATCGATTACATGTATAAAAAGAAACAACTAAGAGGAGCCATGTACTTTATCTATCTCATGCTCAGGAATATGGAATCAGCATGCAGCAGCGTTTGCAACACAATCGACAGGAGAGACAACATGCGGTATCTGTAATCGACCAGCAACTGAACTCTACAAAGTGCTTGCTTAGATCTTCCAAAATTTATGAAAAGTGAAAATATCGTAATTTATTATTATTTTTTCCCTAAGAGAATAAGGAAATCGGCGCAAAGTAGCAATGACAATAAGCAACTGACTTTCCAGAAAGAAAACTGCACTGCCAATAAATAATTCAAATTTCTTATCATCGCAATATTTTACTAAAGCATCTATTAAACTAAGAGATTAGGGGCATCTTAATTATAAAAGGTAGCTTAAACAAGCGCCACTTAACTCTTTAAAAATGTCCTCCAGATACTAAAGGCAGACGAGTGTACAATGTGACTACAACAAGACAGACTTGTTTAAGAGATAAGTCAAGATACCTACCCGAACAATGTAGTGGAATTAATTTTAAAACTGCAAGGACTTTATACGAGAATTCATGAGTATAATAATCATGCTTCAGTCATAATAAAGCAAATTCTTCATATGGCAATGCGGAGGAATAATCGACAATCTTTGTCAAGGTAATTAAGTTATCATGTACGTAGTTCATAGAGGACCTAACTATGCTTTACTTCAGAAAACAAAGAAAATTTTAATTGATGTTAGATTAAATGGCCTAACTATGCTTTATCTCGGAAAACAAGGAGAATAATTAATGTTTGTGCAACCTGAGCTACATATATTCCAGTTAAATATAATATTCACATCGTGATTAATTAGCAAAAAGGGCAAACAAAGAATGTTTGCAGGGATATATAAACACAGAAGCTTATCTGATTTCCTATGGTTAATGATCACCCACAAGTATTGAAGCGTACAAAGCAGGATTGTAATGAAATTTGATGTAACTTGTGAACGACTCGAAGTAATAAAAACAGTATCACGATAAGGACAAAGGGCCATCCATAATCATAATTTAAGTACGGGGATAAAGGAGAAAACAATTAAGATCTTCCTTTTCTTAATGCCTAAAATAAACAGGCATTAGGAGTACACTTTCTCATCATTTCTTCCACTTCTACTGAACTTTTGTAAGAGAATCAGAGTCAGAACTCAAAATTCCAGCCAAGGCATTTTAATACAGTGGGTTACGGAAGCAACTAATTTATACTCATTAAGTGCTCTTGTAGCAAACACGCTTGTTCGTAACCTTTCATTCCTATCGCCATTAGAAAACAGGAAGACAACCAAAATCAGTCAACTGCGGACCCAGATTTAAAAGAAAGACTAGATTAACAAGTCGTGCGACTTTTGCATTAAATCAAATAATGCTAGCTGCTACCATCTTCAGCTTTGAAAAACAGGCCCCTTTTTTTCCAACCTCCCACGAGGTTGGATTTTTTCTCAACGCTAAAACAAGTGGCAAAAGTCAACTAACGTAGCCAATAGTTAAAAGAATCCAGTAAAAAGAAGAAGATGAAGAAAAAAAATCTAAAAGCTAATATGCTCCCAGCTTCTAGTAAGTAAATACCTCCCTAACATCACTCAGTGACTCAGCTTAGCTGCTTTGTGCTTTAATGGCATTAGTATATTTGTCAAAATGATTACTCCATGCAGTGTATGATCACTGCTTTCCAACACTGATCGTTCTGAAAAGAGCTCCTTCTTTCAGTCTTTGCAGCCATACTTCTCCTTGCCACCTTCATCTTCCAATTAGTCCTTCTGTGGACTCTCATTTTGAGAACTGATCCAGAGACTGATTGGCCCATTCGCAACCATGCTCATGCCTTGTTTTATTCGATCGAACTGATTTGATAAATTTAAAGAAATTTTAAATTATGTTTCTGCTAGATATTAAGGATTTTTTTTTGAAAATTATTGGAAAAATTGATCGAAGTTTTTTTTGGATTTATTTGCTAAATTATTCGTTCGAATATGGAATATTCTTGCAGCAGCTGACTCGCAGGTGACGCAGCTTGCCGCTGCCCCAGGGCAAACACTTATTTTGTGTACGTGTCATCGTATCAATGAGTTTTACTGGAACGCGGTTGGAGACGGTGGAAAGTTCCAGAATCAACGCGATTGACTAGCCGATGAACTCGACGACTCCTCAATTCTTTTCTACTTCTCCAACTTTCCCCTCTTTGATTCCTCTGCTCGAATCGCGAAGCCGGATTGTTCTCGGTCGACGAGAGGAAGAGACGCGGTCGCTCCTGCTTAAGCGCAGCGGAAGATCGTTGAACGTCAGGTACCAGGATCGAAATCCATGGCTTCCCGCAGGAGAACGCTTCTCAAAGTGATCATTCTCGGCGACAGCGGGTGGGATTTTCTTCTTTCTTGGCATATATTGCGTTATAACTTTGATAAACTTCAAGAATTTTTTTTATTTTTATTTTGCTTTGGGATTGGCATGACTTTTAGTTTCTGCGTGATAGGGTTGGGAAGACGTCTCTAATGAATCAGTATCCTTTTGAAGATTTAGGTATTTGGCATCCGTGTGAGTTTAATGCTTCAATTTTTTTATTTTATAGCTTGGCTTTCCTTAACTGTGACGACTAGATATGTGAATAAGAAGTTTAGTAACCAGTATAAAGCTACAATTGGAGCCGATTTCTTAACCAAGGAAGTGCAAATAGATGACAGGTTGTTCACGTTACAGGTAAGTCCCATTTTTATGACTTGAGGGTTCTTCTATCGATCTGTTTTTGTTTTTAGGTTTCCAAAAAAGTAACTTTGGCCATATATCCTGGAATGAACATTTTTAGGTGTTCAACAAAGTGTTTTTTGGTCCTAAATCTTGTCGTAAGCATGTTTATAAATTCGTTGGCACTGTGTAATTCATAAATTTCTCAATTGAGACTTGATACATCCCAAGACATTTCTGTCCTGATGTCCAAAAATGTATTTTTCTTTTACCTAAATTGGTGCAGCGAATTAATTTGCCAGCTTGTGGCACAATTTGGAGCGAAAAACTACAGCCAGGATGTTATTGAAGGAAAGTATATCTATGGCACTTTTTTATTAGGGAGGTGTTTTGGTAAATGCCAATTATTAAGAAGATCTTTTGGTAAATATATCCAAAAAATTTGGCCGTATTAAATCCAAGTAGATGTAGTCATCATAATAAACAAAACCAAGCAAAATTGATTTTTTTTCTTCCACACAAAAAATATATATGTATTTCTTTTTTGAATAATGTAAGTTTTGTAATTGATAATTTTGATTATGGTGATTTAGTTTAACATGATATTCTTTAAACAAAAAAAAAAGATCCATAACAAGTTATAAATTAATAATGAAATTTGAACATCATGATGTTTGAATGTAAAACGGTTCAGACTGAACTGAAACCAATCAAATTGATGATTTTAGTTTGGTTTCTAAGAAATGATACAACAAAACTCGATTTAATCCAGTTTGGTTCCATTTGGTTTCATTCATACTAGTGAACACCCCTATGCCGGGATGGTTTTCTTATTGAGATTTGAAATTGCTTAGGACATCATTGTATAGTTTAGCTAACTAAGTTATGTATCCGTATGTTGAAAATTGAAAAGATGTTTGTCTAGTAAAGGAAAAATTGCTGCAACATTGATTTACAAGAATAAAGGTAGCACCCAATCTTTTTCAAATTATAGTGGGATTAAGTTTATGGGTGAAGGGAACCTTAGCGTAGCGGTAAAGTTGCTACAGTATAATCTAGAGGTCACGGATTTTGGAGTTACAAAAATAACCTCTTTGCAAAGTAAGATAAGATTGTGTACCTTGGGACCCTGCATTGATCGGAGTTTCGTGCACCGGACTATCCTTTTTAAGTTGATGGATCATATTTTGAAATTTTAGGAAAGAGTTTATTTGTTGGCAAGCAATAGATGAAACAAATGCATCTTAAAATCAATTCAGTTTTACTTTTGATAGATTAATTATAGTTGTTATTTATTTAACAAGACAAATAATATGATTTTCCTTTACTTACTAAAAGCTTATGATTGAGTCTCTTGACAATTATTCTTGTGGTGTTTGGAGAAAAATCAAATCTCTGTCTATATATTTACACTACTACAAGATGAACTTATCATACTCATGATAGAATATGTTATTTGCAAATGACAATTTTATTCTGAGGTGCAAATAAATTAAACTCGAAGCTTGAGGGTTAAGAACTTAAACAAAGGAACAGTAAAATGACTTATGATGGATGAAATGCAGAATTTGTATAATAGTTTACATGTGTTGGATCTATCATTCAATGTGGAGAATTGTTGATGGTATGACGAATGAAAGTGGTTGGTTGAAATGAAGTGAAGCTTTTAGAGTCTAGTGCCCTTCAATTGCTAGGAAGATTTTATAGAATGACCTATTACTTTATGCTTCAGAGTTTTAGATAATTAAGAAGCAATACACACACAAATTTAATCTGATTGTGATGAAAATGTTAGCATGGTCTGGTCAAAATACTTTTGTCTAGAGAGAAAATGATGAATGTGCCCAAAGATTACTACTAAATTCTATGGTTAGACACAAACGCTAGAGTTGAAGGTTTAAAGGTATAGATGAAAACTATAGGAAACTCTAGTAAATGTAATTACAAATGATTTATTAGTTTGAATATTATTAATAATAAAGCTTAGTTAGAGTTTAATGGAGTGATGGGATCCGTATAGTTGGTCCTAAATAGCTAGGATTAATATGGGTTGATGATGATGATAGTTGCAACTGATCTTCAATCAATTGTTTAGCTTGATCTGGCGACTTTTAGCATGGATTCTTTCAATATTTACTTGTGGGATCCTAGTTGTGTTCCTTTTCCTACCATATTGTGTGAAATTTTGATACATTGTTCATTTGTTCTTTTAGATATGGGATACGGCAGGGCAGGAAAGGTTCCAGAGTCTAGGTGTGGCATTCTACCGTGGTGCAGATTGTTGTGTTCTTGTCTATGATGTAAATGTGGGGAAATCATTTGATAACCTAAACCGTTGGCGGGAAGAGTTTCTGATTCAGGTAGCATGGTAGCAGTCCCTCCTGCCTGTCTGCTATAAACATGTTATGAAGATTCTTTCTCAGCTAATTCTGTTTTCAAAATGTCTAGGCAAGCCCCTCAGACCCAGATAATTTCCCATTTATAGTCTTGGGGAATAAAACAGACATTGACGGTGGTAACAGTCGAGTGGTATCTGTGTTTTCCTTCATCTATGTTTCTCGATGATTGAAGATTTCTTTTGTGTTTGCATCGGCAAGTGATTCATAACATGTGGAGTTGATGTTTTGTGTGAGATTTCAGGTTTCTGAGAAGAAGGCAAAGCAATGGTGTGCTTCAAAGGGCAACCTTCCTTACTTTGAGACATCTGCCAAGGATGGAACAAATGTGGAAGCTGCTTTCCAGTGCATAGCCACGATTGCTCTCAAGAATGAACCAGAGGAGGAAATGTAAGTGCACTTCTGATTCCCAGTAGAGAGTTGAATGATGTACAGAATTGAAGCTATCTACGAATTTGACACTAGGATATATGGGTCTCTGAAAAAGAGTTTATTTGAGGCTCTAATAAGTTATATTAGTTGGGTTTCTTGTTTGTGACTATACAACCATTGGTATCTGCTTAAAGCAAGTTAATAGCCCTTTGCATCCAGAACCTTTTTCATGATCCTTGTAAATAGATAACCTCCCCGATATGCTTATTCCGTCTTCTTTGTTCTTGATTGATTTACCATTTGGATAACAAGTTGATCTCAGTTTTTGTTTTGCTTATGGCGAAGATACCTACCTGATACTATCGATGTGGTCACCGGCAGGGGGCAGCAAAGATCAACTGGCTGTGAATGCTAGACAAACGCAGGTCGCTCAGTTCTCTTTTACAGGTTATGGAGTTCATGCAAACTGTAATAAGTGATTTGATTTACTATGTGGTCTGGATCTGTATCATTTATTAAGAGGATATCCACTATGTTTTTATCCTTTGAAATGCCTCATTGCATCATTTCAGCGGCCTTCGAAAGTGTGTTTTCATTTTATGAACATGATCAGGCCCTCATGTTTATAGATTTAGCTTGGAAGTTGGAACTGGACTTGGAAGTTTCAGAGTTAAGAGTGACACAGTAAAATTAAATTCGAATCGTTCCAATCGAACAAATAAATTTCATTCTGTTATATGTAACACATGTTAGCTGTACATCAATGGTGCCTTAGTGCTAAGTATATTTTTAATTGCTAATTTAGTTTAATTGGATGAACTCATTAACTGTTTCATCGTCGTCATCATCATTCACTTCTGTTTGTTTCAATTCTATAAAATCAGATATTTAGAGGACTAACTAAGCAAAGTTTTTATTTTGATTTTTGTTGTTGTTTTTATATCTTATTTTTCTGAAGGACGATAAATTAGTAAAATCCCACAAAGTCTACTCGTGAAAGATAAGGCTTCATTATATCAACACCAACCGCCTCATTATGATGCCTCACAAGTAGGCTAAATAGCCATCAGAATGTTTTAAGGGAGATTGATCATTGTTAATTATGTTCTTTTTCCACGAGCTAATTTGGAAAGTTATACATTATGTACCGAAAGAGAGTTTTTTTTTAGGAAAAAAAACCAAAAATTGCTATTGTGATTAATGCGGATTACTGTTTTTTTTTAAAAAAAAAAATTCTGCTCAAAAAACAATATATTTGCGGATTAATTTCAATTGAAAAAATAATTAATTTCTTTTGGGAAAAATAGTATTTTTAGCTGCCTCATCTGCTCTCGCACTCGTACTCTGCGCTCGGATGGAACGACGCGCGGCTGCTCTTCCGCTGCTGCTCGCCCTGCTTTCTTCGTACGTTTGGACCGGCGGCGGCCTTGGCACCGGTGCGATTCCGCCTCCCACCGACTCCCAGTTGTCTCCCATAGCCTCCCTGGCCACGGCAGTTGCGGGCGGGTCCACCCTCGACCCCCGCCAGCTCGCGGCTCTCCAGTCCCTGGGCTTCCCCATCTCCGTCGACCCCTGCGCCACCCCCTCTCCACTTGGCAACGCCACTGCTTGCAACGACGACGAGCCATTCCGCCACCTCGTCTCTCTCCGCCTCGCCAACTGCTCCCCAGACCTCGACATCCCCTCCACCGCCCTGCGCGCCCTCTCCACCCTCCGCTCCCTCGCCTTCGTCCACTGCCCGATCGCTGCCCCGAGGCGCCTCCCCCCTTCACTCCGCTTTTTCTCCTGCGTCCGTTCCCTCTCCCACCTCACTGGCCTGTGGCTCTCCCGCCTCGAGAACCTCACCGACCTCTCCGTCGTCGGCGTCCCCGTCTCCACCAGACGCGGAGCCTCCGTGATCCTCTCCAAAATGCTCTATCTTCGCTCCGTCACCATCTCCTCCGCAAACCTCTCCGGCTTCCTTCCCCGCTCTTGGCACGCCCTCGACCTCGTTCGCCTCGACCTCTCGGCCAACCGCCTCAGCGGTCCGGTCCCGGGCTCCGTCTCCGTGCTTGGCTACCTCGAAATCCTAAATCTCAGCTCCAATGCGCTCACCGGATCCCTACCCAACACCATCGGCAACCTCGCAGAGCTAAAAATCGCAACTTTCGCATACAATTCGCTTTCCGGACCTATACCCGATTCAATGTCGCAGCTCTCGGCTCTTGTCCACCTCGATCTTAGCTCGAATCACTTCAACGGAAGCGTCCCAAGTTTCTTATCCGAGATGGAAGCCCTTGAATTCTTAAATTTAGAGAACAACAACTTCCAAGGAGTCTTTCCCTTCAACGCCTCCTTCCTGCGGAGGCTCAAGGTCTTCAAGGTGGGCGGCAACAGCAACCTCTGCTACAACCACACTCTGCTATCGTCCAAGCTCAACCTGGGGATTGCCCCGTGCGACAAGTACGGGTTGCCGGTGTCGCCACCGGTGGACCGCTCGGACTCGTCGGATTACTCCGACGACGACAATGACGAGGACAGCGGAGATAAAGGCAGCGGCGGCGGCGGCGGAACCCACCACGTGCCCAGTAAGCTGGTACTGGGAGTGGCCATCGGCCTTTCCTGCTTTGTGTTCTTGGTCATCTTCCTTGTTTGCCTCTCCAAGGCTTGTGGCTGAAGCAGAAGGCATACTACTGATTCAATGTCAATATCTTGAACAAAATTCCTGCTTGCTTTGTTTAATGCTCTTCGATCCCATATATGAGATCAATGCGAAAAATATTCTTAGCACTCTACTCCTAGAAAATGAGAAGAAGAAAAAAAAGAGCAAATTTTTATCGATAGACAGACTTGTAGATTGAGCAGATCAAACTCTTGCTTATAGGAAAATGTCATTTGCATTTATCAGCTAGAAGGATTGTTTACTTATGGAACCAGAAGCCTCTTCCTCCATCAATAAATCATATCGAGAGCTATTTGAGTTAATAAGTTGGCAGAGCTGTAAAGGCCTGTTCTCCTCATTTTTTATTTCTGATCTCTTGCAGACATTGGTGGCATCATTTTTTTTTTCTGAACTGGTTCTTTTGTATTTTACTGCCACATTGGGTACTTTCTACTTCGCCGTTTTGTACTATGTCTGTTTCCTTGTTACTGTATATTTATTGCGCTCATGTTGTGAATCTTTGTTGCCGTTTATACAAAGGAGTTAATTTAGTCATACTGTTCGTGAGTTCCTACTTGATGCTGCATTCATTGATTTGCTCTGCCTTCCAAACTAAGTTGCCAAAAGCTTTTATGATGGTTTCTGGTGGGCAATTTATCTAGGAATCTTGTGAAAGAAATGCATGATTGTGTGGTTGCTACGTGTTATCCTGCAGTAACATTATAATAAAGTGGATGGTACAGTTCTACCGTAAGAAATAATCTCTTATACAATTCTTATGTGAGTATTCATGATCATTTTTATTATTCACCATTTGATCCTTTAGAATTTAAGGATTGAACTATAGTGCTCACTTGATCGGACGATGAATAATGAAGATGTTTATAAATACTTACATAAGAGTTACGTAGAAAATTATTCCTCGCAATATTGTAATTTACTAATTTAGAAAGGTAACGAAGTGTTGTTATTCAATCTGTAGAACGGTGAAAACGGTCGGCTAAGATTAGAATAACTTTTGGGGTCTGGACTGTGGGGCTCCAAAAGGAAACATAAAGATAAGCAGGTGGAATAATAAAATTCATGTTTTTTCTTTTGGCATGTTTAAAGAGTTTGTTTATTGCTTCAGGACTTGTTTTTATGAGTGCGAGAGTGAGGGTGGAATAAGGGGATGGGGAGGGGTTCTTTTGGGGAATGGCGTTAGTTGGATTCAGTGGCGAGAATAAAATTTGGACAACTTACTCGCTTCATGCTCTTTATGTCGAGCATTTGGTCTCAGATCAGCTGTGTGCATTAACTTATGGTATTTATGAAGTAAACGATGTCATACTGAAAAATTGATTTTATAAATCAAATTAAACAAATAACAACACCAACTTATTAAGGAATTTTTTTTTTAAATGTTGGGATGTGAGTTGGAATACAGCTGTGAATTTTCAGTAGCAAGCATTAAGATAACAAAATCTCACTCTAGACAAGTTCAATCTAGTAATGTTAATCGCTAAATCGTAGCAGAGTGAGTAAAACAAGCATCACTGATTGACAGGCCATAGGCATAGGCAACAACATTAACTATCTAACTTGAACAGCACCCAAGTTTCTTTAGAGCAGAAGCATCATCTGTCACGTTTATCCTCTCGCCTTTACTTGGTACAGAAGATGCTGCTGCATCATCGCCTGCCTCGACTGCTCTCTTGCTTACGATATGATAAATATGAGCCAATACCTCTTCGAATGCGGCGTTGACGTTCTTTGCTTCTAGTGCAGATGTTTCCATGAAATACAAGGATTCACTCTCGGCATAGGCCTTTCCGTCTTCAGTGGGAACAGCAACAAGGTGGCGCAGGTCTGACTTATTCCCAATCAGCATGACAACTATGTTAGGATCTGTATGGTCTCTTAGCTCCTTCAACCAACGGGAAACGTTCTCAAATGTAGCACGTCTGGTGACATCGTACACAAGCAATGCACCAACTGCTCCCCGATAGTATGCACTTGTTATTGCACGATACCTGCATTCATAGATCTGATTGTCTCAGCCACATGCTCTCAGTAAGAAATGCACATGCCAGCTACTCAATTTCATGATTTTGCTTTCTGTGGATCATGCTCATAGACTTGTTCTACCTTTTAGTAAGATTCCTTGACTACCTTTTAGTATGTTCATATTTACCATGTATGAGAATAGTGTAGACTCATTCTGCACGTACATAAATACGTGCATCCCTTGTGCAAGACACCAAGGGTGAAACTGAACATAAACCTGTCCTCCTTTAAAGTGTGAGCTTGCCAAACTTCCATGAGAACATTTAAATCAGGTTCCCAATGTGAATAACTGTTGTTATATTCAAAAATCAAACCTTATAGACAAAGGTGATTGAACTTGAGAGGGGTTTGTCAATTGTATTAATTTAAGTGACCATCAATACTTCTATTTCATTGTTAAGAAAGAAAAACTCACTTAACAACGTGATAATTTTTCACCTCAGATGGTGAATACGAATAAGTTTCAACATTATCTACAAGTTTTGACCAATATTAGTCCCTAGCATGAACCAGGAAAAAAAAGCCACCTCAAGGATTTCAACTATCTAAAGAAATAAGAACTACATTATCAGTGTTGGACACTAACACTAATACTTTGAGTTGATGCACAAAATCTCCTATAGATCACGAGCAAAAACTTTTAGATTCAGCCATAATGGACATTTGGATCCACACTAATTCCAACTACACGTACCTAATCCATGTAACATACAATGACAATAGAGAGGTATACCTTGTAGACCAGATGCTCCTACTGAGAACCAATCAAGGAGGCATGGCAAATAGTCTCTTAAATTTGGTTGTGAATGAGAGTCAGAGACAATCTACAGAAACTTGTGACTCTAATTGCAGTGGATGTAGAACTACAATTCTTAGTCTTCTGCAATCTGAACAAAAGCAAAGCAATGACACTTACTGGAGCTGGCTGGTTGCAGTTCCGAAAGCTATTTTGAAGGAAATGGACCAACATGGTGTTCAAAGACAAGATGTTTACCCGAAGGAATCTTGTGATAACAGTACATCAAATGGACTATCCTTGAAAAACCATAAACGTATGCTTCTTGAATATAAAGTTAATCAATACCCTGTTCTTGCTTCCCATGTCACCTACGTTTATCTCTTTACTTTATAATCATATCTTTCTCCCAATTTGCCTTCTCATTTTTGTTCTTACCTTTTTCTTTATCCCTCCATCTACATCTGCTTACTGAGCCATCTACTTAATGTCCATTGCCAACTATGGTTGGATTTCTGTACATCAGAAAGTTATTGAGACAATAAAGAGCTCAATGACATTTCTTCTAGTAAGCTTCAAAATTTGATCCTCATGCAATTCAGTATTTATAAAAGAACGTACCCTATCATATTCATAAGAGTTACTTTCTGGAATACTAGGCACTCACATAAAGACTGACTGCAAAATAAGAATTAGGAATGCTCGTTTCTAGTATAACACGTTAGAATCAAAAGAAGCCAATACAATGCTCACAAAGTATTTAGTATCTTGAATTTTTTAGGAGTCAAAAAGACTGAAGTTGCATCTTTTATACAGATCTCTTAGCACCAAGGCTACTAAATACTATTCTTGCTAACTAATAATACCTATGAGAAACACTTCATTTTAGCCAATGATATTTTGCAAGACTAGACAGCATATAAATATAAAGAATCGCAATTTGGCATGACATCATCGTAACCATAGTATTCCTTTTCAAAAATTAATCATAATTTTTTTATAAAAAAACATATCTGTAATCCAAATACATCAACTTGTACAGGCAACGCCCAAAGAAGGTAGACTTATCCACGAAAATGAACTCAACCAATCATATGGGCAAACTGACCCTAAGTTTTTGCACAAAATGTGCCAATGGCTGACAAATGCTACCTTGGTGAAGTAGGAACTAGAAAAATAGCAAATTATATTATTTATTAGGACTACTCGGAAATATTTATAATGCTTAGTAAGTTTAATGGACTTTTTTTATATATCCAATACACGATTTTTGTATATTTCACCTATATGGCATCTTATGGAATGAACTAGTAGGTCTTGAACCTATGATTATTAATTAGACTACATAACCTGCCCCCTTTCTCTCTCTGGTGGGTCTACAGCACATGTGCTAGTCAAGATCCAGATTCTCCCTCCAAGATCCATGTCAATATGCTCCCCACGTCAAACTCTAAACACCACATGAGGACAAATGGTCCTAAACAACTAACCATGTTTGCAGAAATGTATGAAATCCAACATCTTTTAGTAACATGAAGATGATCATTTACTCTTGACCTAGGTCAAATTAGCAAACTATCAGTACTGTGACTCAGTGTGTTTGTCTGCTCTTACTATCATGGTTGCACATGCTTATTTCAGCACTAGCCAACTGAACAAGCAAATAAATTCCAAACAAACCACAGAAACGAAAGCCGCGTGCCTCCCATGAATCTTCTCTAATTAATTTAACTTGCAAATTCAAGAATGGTTTAGGATGAGGAACAACTGCAAACTGGGTGGAAATCTTGATTGTTTACAAACAACATAATCATTGGGCAGGAAATCTCAATGTTTACAAATAACAAAGATCATTTCTTTCATCCCAAGCCATGTTTATCCCTGCGTACCTGTCCATTGAACTCTTATCTTCAAAACAACTAATCTACACAGGCCAATCAACATCCAAATTCAGCTAATAAATTTGAGCCTATAAACAACCTATGTCCTTTAATCTACACCAAAATACGGCCATGGGATCCTTTACCCAATTTAAAAATCCCACGACATCAATCCCTAATGACCTAATCAGCCACCTTGCACAAACAAAGCACCATATCATCAAACAAGTAAAGTTGACAAGGGATAACAGAACAAAAACCTCTCTTGGCCGGCGGTGTCCCAAATCTGGGCCTTGAGGACCTTCCCGTCGACGGTGATGCTACGGGTGGCGAACTCAACCCCGATTGTGGACTTGGACTCGAGGTTGAACTCGTTCCGAGTGAAGCGGGAGAGGAGGTTGGACTTGCCAACTCCAGAGTCTCCAATCAGCACCAACTTGAACAAGTAGTCGTATTCATCCTCCGCCCGGTACCCCGCCATCTCTGTTCCTTCCTCTCTCCGCCTCCTCTCGTGAAGAAGAGTTATACGCGTGGATTCGATGAGTGAGGAGAAGGGCAAGAAGTAGGACAACAGGAACGAGCTTTATTACCACAGCACCCAGAAACTACTATCCTTTTCATTCGACAACAAGTGGGCCCCACCAATAGATAGAGAGAAAGAACTAGAAAAGAAGTGCTCGTCGACGTAGGTAGGGCAACGGGTAAAGAATGGGCGTGTGGAAGTAGGTTCGCGCGGGTCCGCTGGATTTCTTTTTTAGTGGTGGGCGGAGATGATGATGATGACGTGGATGCAATCGGAGGACAGGTGTTCTTGTCCCCGTCGAGGGTTCGGTCAAAAGTTGAACCCAACCGGTCCGACGTTATCTTTAGACCGACCAAACGAGTAGATAATAAGGGGCAAGATTTTTTTTTCCTTTTTTTTTTAAAGAAACACTTTTTTTTAAATAAAAAAGGACACTTTTAGTATTCGCCGGATTCATTAGTTGGAAGCCCATTAATCAAAGCCCAGCCCACCACTTCATTTCCGATTCAATTCCAAACCCTTGGTTTCGCCACGCCACTGCTGGCATCGACGCGAGCTCCTTTTGCTAAGCATAGACGCCGGCGAAAATGGCCTAGATATGATCTAAGCCGGAGTATTTCTGTTTCTAATTGCAGACAGAGACCAGGAGACGACCGGACTTGTGGCGCCGATCCGGCGGAAGATGCTGGTCGCAATTATAGTTTTTATTTTGCAGGCGACCGTTGAACCCCGGGTGTAGATGATGGAATCCCGTGGTGGACAACAAGTGGACGAGGTTGGCGCCTTTCATCCGTATGATTGACGATTTCTCGAGGTTTCTTGTTCTCAAGGAGCTTATGTTTTGATCCCATGTTTAATTGTCTCAGGTCGTAGATCAGCTTTTTCGTACCTTTACAAAAAATGTTTTTTTACGACTATTGTGATTTCTCTTCTACAATGGAAACGAACAATTTCTATAATTTGCTCGGCGAATCCTCTTGAGGAAATTTTTTGAGTCTCTTACTGTGCTGTTCCTTCGGTTTTGGATCTCAAGTATTTTTTTTTCATAGATATCTGGTTCTTTGTGTGCTACAGTCACTATTAATTTATTGATACAGTTCTTCTGAGATATTGACAACATTTGCAGCAACTTCTAATCTAACTTTTGTGGTTGCATTAAGATTTTCTCTTGCCTATTTGCTCTGTTAAACATATTTGTTATTATATCATGAAGGTTAATGCATTATTATTATCAGTAAAAGCAATATGAGGGTTGGTTGAGCTTGGTAATTTAAAGCTAAGTGACGACGCAACAACTCCGTATTGTTTAAGTTGTTCGTGTCATCTATAGCAAATTGCTGATGCACTGCATACATTAGTGTAGATACGAATATAAACTTTGCTAGCAATTTGTGCACCTTACAAATGAATGGTGAAATTTTGCTTGTGTAATGTTTTCTTGTACTCAACTTTGTTGTCCAGCAGTAGGTGCTATTGCTGGCTGCCATTTGACACCGCAGTCTAAGAGGTCTTGCAGTAGGGTCCCATGTCATGCATCTCGGAACATATATTAGTTATATTGATCAAGTGGCAAATAACCACCAGAATTATAATTAAAATCTTAAAGTATCCTGCCAGCAGGACTGATTATTATTCGCAGTTCCCTAGCCATTTGGGCATATATTATTCTAACAATGCTTCAGAATTGTAGTGTATCCAATGGTTCTTTTGCTCTTGCTATTTTCTTCTCTACTATCAACTATTTTATGAAAAGAATAATTAACAGAACTTCCTTGCATGATGTGATACTAGCACTAACAATGTCTCATGTGATTCATGTGCGATTTGCATAGGTGGGGGAAGATGCCTTGATTTCACCCTTTAAATTAATTGTTCAGTCGACTTGTAAATTTGCACATTTGATTAAATCAAAGCCATTTTCAAGGTGATCTAAGATTACTTACAAAGGGAAAGTATAACTTTTTTCTAACTGTGCCTTGGGTACTCTTCAAACTTCTACCATGCTAGTAAACTTACTATGATAACCAAATAAAAAATTTATTTTGATATCGATTTGACTGTCTTTGTCATCTTTTTTTTTTTCAATCTCAGACCAAAAGACTCAAAGATGTTGAAATTAGTTTTCCAGTTGTTTATGGAACAATGGCATTTTGGCTCGGGAAAAAGGCAAGCGAGTAAGTCGTTTCTGTTTTTCAGTCGTTGGACTGCTGCTGTTGATTTTTAGGAAACTTCCTTTCTTATGAGCCTCATGGCAAGTTAATCTTGTTGCATTTTGGAGGTACAATTCACACAAATGGACTGTCTATGTCCGCAGTGCAACAAATGAGGATCTGGGTGTAATAATAAAGCGTGCTGTCTTTCAATTGCACCCTAGTTTCAACAACCCAACACGGGTTGTAGATTCACCACCTTTTGAACTTTCTGAATCTGGATGGGGTGAATTTGAAATAGCAATTACACTCTTTTTCCACAGTGATGTATGTGACAAACAACTTGATCTGTAAGTCCATCCAGACAATTTTAGTTCATTGTTCTTGGTTGACTAACCTCAACAGGTAACTAATTTACATGTCAGTTACTTACAGATACCATCAGCTAAAATTATTTCCTGAGGAGGAAAGTGGGCCTCAGTCTACTAAAAAACCTGTTGTTGCAGAATCATATGATGAAATAGTTTTTTACGAGCCTACAAAATCCTTTTTTGCCCGGGTCCAAAATCATCCTGCTGCAATTGTTCCAAGGCTACCTTTGGGCTTGAATTTGCCAAGTGCTGGTATAGTTTTTGCTGTTATTTAACCTTCTTCATCGTGTCTTCATTTGGCTTAATACCTTCTTTTTAGCTCCTATTACTCATGTAAAGAAAAGGGGTGACACCAAGGATCATGCACTCAATCAATGGTTTATGAACTTTTCAGAAGCAGATGAACTGTTAAAACTTGCAGCTGCTCGACAACAGGTCAATTTGAATCCCCCTACTGTGACAATATGCATAATTCACTCTGCATTCATCATTCTAACATTTTATAGGTTGTTTGCCTTTAATTTTTCTCACAACTAGGCAGGCATCTCAAAAGGCTACCTAAAAAGGTGTTTCCCTTCACTATATTGTTTAATGATACCAAGGCATAATAAAATAGCTACAGACCTCAAATTTATTGTTACAAGAAGTACAAGTTTTAGATTTTATAAAATTGTTTCATCTGAGGGCCACATTAAGTTTTTAGTGACATAAATTGTGTGCGAATTGGCCTACCACGATTTGGAAAATTTGAATACAGGAGGATCTTATTGAAGATCAACTTTTGTAATTTATCCATACATTTCTCTTAGAAACTCTGGTTTGTTGTATGTTTTGCTAAGCTAGAGTATGAGTTGATGACTTTGTCAATAGTAAACAAACTTTTTTGTTTTTCATGCAAAATTTATTTCCAATGATCCCAATGTCTTTTAAGATTAACTCTTGTGTCAATGCTATGCGACTGGTATATGTCGGTTTGATACACTTATGCCAGAGATTCATGCTTTCATCTATTTATCTGTAATCTTGTATGTTTAAGTTTGCTTGTATTGATAGTATTCTCTATCAATATCACATTAGTGAAATTCTCTATTCTTAGTGAATTACTAGACCTCTTTGTGCATTCTGCATACTACCTAAAGTCGAAAATAAGGTGTGTTTAGTGACATGTAGTGAGGCAACTTCCGTTATAAATGGAAAATTTTGTTGATTTCTTTTGTTGAAAAAGCCATCTTTAGGATATGTCGTCCCTGTTACAGGTGCAGGCGCATATAGCAAAGCTTAGGAGGCAATTGAGCATGATCGATGGTTTGCCTCCACAATCAAAAGCCACCTCTGGACAATAACAGCCTACAACTCTGAATTGGCAGTAGGGAATAGTTACTAGTGTAATTTGATGCACTTCCTACTGCTACTTTTCTACGAGTACTTCTATCTTTTTTGTATGTATGCTAGGAATCAGATACTTCTTAATTGCGCTCGAGTGGAAGATGCACACAAAAAAAATTGTTATTTTCTGTTCTGTAAGGATCTGATTGTATTGTCTTTAATGACTGTAGGATCACTTATGTTGGTCCAAACATCAAGGATTCCGATTGTTCACTACAAGTTGGGTTACCAGATCATATGAAAATTGTTTGGCAAGCACAATTGGCTCGCCAAATCTGACAGTCAAATGAATTGAGTATGCTAACAAGTTCGAATGTATTAGGCGACTAAGGACAATTAGTTCATCAATCCAGGCCTCATGGGTTTACCTAGGTAAGATGAGTCTGCAACAATTGAGCCGAGTAAGTTGACTCGCCGAATCGGACAGCCAAATCAATTGACCATGCAGCTAAGTATCAGATAGCCAAGGACAATTAACTCATCAACCCAGAACTGATGGGCTTAACTAGGCACAGTCGAGTGAGCTGACAATTGATGACAAGGGTCTCGTCTGCTCTTTTTTTATATATATATATATATATAAAGAAATCTTACGCTGCCCGTCTTTCCCTGCGCGTCGTGTGCATGACAATCTCACCCGTGCGATCTTGCTCCTCGGCATCGCTTGCACTGGCCACAATT
>JBAMHZ010457124.1:0-20713 GCA_037177395.1 Alpinia galanga | reverse complement strand
TCCTGAAGGTGTTGGTAATTTTGGAAGTTCAAATGGACTTAAGTTAGTAGATGAGCAGGACTCAGAGGCAATGCCTTTTGAAAGATAAGAAGTCTTAATAGGTTGAGGTTGACCATATAACAAGGAACATCCAGAAGTGTGGTCTTTTAAAAGTGGAGAAGTCTTGGTAGGTTAAGGTCAACCGGATGTGTGGTAGATGAAGAAGACCTTAAAGTGAGACCTCTTGGCAAACAAGAAGTCCTAGAGGTGAATTCTTGACATGTGAGTTGTGAGAAACTATGAATGACTTATATTTTTGGGTGCAAGTAGTTTTCTTATGTAGGCATTGACAAACATGTATTTTAGAGTCAAACTCAATGACTCAGTTGACTGTCATATTCTATAGACTGATATAGTTAGTCGACCAGGGAGTCTATTGAAGACAAAAAAATTTCAAATAGAAAGATTTTATTTCGGTTTCAGTTGATTGATTGTAGTTCAATTGACAGTAGCCTACTGTTAAACATGATATTACCTAAGAAGTTGACAATTATCATAAGGACTCTACTAATGAGGTTCAAACAATCAACTAATGAAATAATAGTTGAAAAAAATTCAGTCAGAAATAGAAGATTTGGTCACAAATAAGTTTGAATCAGGTGACTAATGACGAAAAGTAGTCCACTAATGATATAGTTATTAGAGGAAATGGTTATGATCGAAGGGAATTGGTCATGGATTTGAAGGCCTCAATGAACATTGATCAAGAGGAGTTTTGAAGGTAGTTCAATCAATTGAGGGCTCAATCAAGTGATTGATAATAGGTTTAAGTCGATTGAATGAAGTAACAGTCAAACAATGGTCACTACAGATAGGGATTCGACAATATTAGATCAGTCAATTGTTAAGGTTGAATCGGTCAACTAATAGCGACCAGCTTCACTCTATAGATATCCAGCAAAGACACTTTGAATATCATAACTACTACAATGATATACTACAACCCACAACTCCCAGACAACCATTCTTTCATCAATTTTTGAACTTTGAAATGTTCTTTATTGTTAATTTTTGTTGGCTTCCTTTTTATTTTGAGCTTAAGGTCTTTTCCTACAAACTTCATATTTTTACAAGTCTTTTACTACATTTTATTATCATTTGTAAAAAAATTTCTCCGCCTCCAAAAGGCTTATGAGTCTATGTCATGGAGCAGGAATTATGAGCTCCCAAAGCACCTAAATCTTCTTGTTTTTCTTTATCGCTTCTTTTGTTTACTACACTTATTTTTTTCATTAACAATTTAAAAGCATTTAATATATCTGTTGTGCTAATTATGTTGATCGCTCAACGTTGTTTTTATTGCGCTATTCATTTCCCTAGTGGCATACCTAGTCTCACAAGATCGACTTAACTTCTCATAACGAAATGATGTAGTGAAATTAGAAATTACATCTATTTTTAATAGTTAGTTCAAGAGAAGTATCATGACATTTGTCATGCGTAAGGCTTTAGAGAAATAATTTCTTTTGTAGATAAATTATTTTTGTAGTAGAACTTTGAGATACCTCTTGCTAGGAAATTATATCATTGACCTAAGGTCTTTCGCTTGGCATGATTGTTAAATTTTGCTTAAAAAAAAAAATAATACCTCCATAATTGTTGCATATGATTAAATATCGTCAACATAAACCTAGATAAAAATCTCCTTTATGCAACAAAGAGGAGAATAAATAATATTCATGGTAGCATTGAAATTAGGTTATTGCACTATAATTTTTGGTCTGCAAACCAAGACATCGGTGCTTGCTTTAGACAATAAAAAGTCTGCAAACTATGTTTGTAGGAAAATAATATCCTAACGAATGTCTCATATAGACAATTTATAACGCTAGTAAAATAATAGCATTTTTAAAATCTATTTGAAATTTGCTATTCTCGAATTGGATGTAGGATCAATTAAGGTATGGACTGCAATGATTATTGGCATGGTGGCCATGTCATGTTCAGGGGTATAATTTTCACGTTCCAAAATGTATCCCACTTAGTGACAATGTAATGATAGGGAACCAAGAGTCATGCAAACAATTACTATAACCAATGGCTTTCTTATATACACACACACTTTTTTTTTTTACAAAATACAGTGAAGTGAAGCCATACAATGTCAGAAGATCATATGAACAAAACAAACACCAAATCAGCAAATCGAGCACGTTTAGAATTTCAGAGAAACCAAAAAAGAGAAAGGAAAATTGAAAAATTTGTAATTTGTTTATCAAAACTAAAGGATGATTAATTTAGAATTTGATACTGATAATTCTATAAATAAAAGTTTTATTTTTGGATATTTTTCATTTTCTTTTTTTAGAAAACGTCTTGAATTTTTAAGATGTCAAAACATCTTTTAATTTTTTTAGACTCTATTAAGATATATGTTTGTCTGATTGAATTATGTATCTATTGCTTTCAAATATTAATGAAAATGATTTTCTTTAATTAGTATACACTTATATTTTAAAGTAAATAAGTATCAAAAAAATATTGGCATGACACAATATGGTATCCAAAGTGCATCATTTCAATTAAAGATCGAAAGACTGTAAACCACATTTTGAGCCATGGTTTAAGTCCTCAGTTGGAATGGAACCATATGTTATTGTTTCACCCATGCTAACACATGGTGCTGGTGGCTTGGATGAGGAAGAGGAAGGAGATGCAATGTGGTATCGAAAAAGAGGTTAAGAAGAAGAATTGAGCCATGCTAGGAGGCTTACCATGTTGAATCTGCCCTAGTTCCAGGTCATGGCTCATGGAACTCATGGAAAATGTGGACTTATTTGCTCATGTCCAATCTATCTTGTGGTGTCGGCTCATGTAACATAGGAAGATGCTCACCCTTGCTTTTATCAGGTGTGTTGAAGTGTTCAACTTGTTGATTGACGCTGGACGAAACTTGAAATCCTGTTATATATCATATGGATATGAAATCATAGCCCATGTCTGATTATGCTTTAAAGCTACTAGCTTTATAGTATTATTTCATTCCATGCTTCTGCTGTTGTTTAAAAAATTTAGGAATAGTAAATGGAGCAAGAGACAAAAATAAAAAAAAGATGAGAAGGAGGTCTAGTTATATGAGTTGATATACAAAGAGGTTGTGAAGTTAACTCAATGGAGTTTTGAGCAACAGCACTTAATGTTGGGTTGGGAGTTGAGGAGGAATAGGTGAAACTTAAACTTGCAAAAACAAATGAAACATGGACAAAGGGATCATATATTTTTCATTATTAGATCCATGACAGGAAGACAACTAATTTGGTATTTTCATGAAGCTTAATATTTCTAAAGTTTTCCAATGATAGTATTAAAAGGGGAGTCTTGGTGTAATGGTAAAGTTGCTATCGTGTGACTTGGAAATCAAGGGTTCGAGTCATAGAAATAATCGTTTGCAAAATAGGATAGGATCATGTGCAATAGACCCTTTTCTAGGACTCTGTATTGGTGGGAGTTTCGTGCACCGAATTATCCTTTTTTCAATGATAGCATCAATATCTATTTTGTGTTCTTGAATAGCCAAACAAAAATATATAATGGCTAATTCTATTTCACGATGTTTTTCTGTTAAAGATTTAAACTTAAAGGAAAGTACATAATTTCTCATTAATGTGTGAGTTCAATACTTTGTATTCTTCCTATTTCCATATAGGTTGAACGAATGCTTTCTTTTTTACATCTTATTGGGGAAATTTGCACAGCTAAAGGAAAATTTTCTTCCTTAAACGAACAAAGTGCACACTTCACTTCCATGTTGGATTGTAAATATGTTAGCAGAATTCACTGTTCTCTTCAATTGATATTAAAATTAACAACTACCACATAGTTTCCAGTGAATGATCTGGTTGCTGGGGATTTTCAAGTTGTCAGAAGTTTCAACTTACCAGTAGTTTGTCTGCAGTTTTTCTTGCATTAATATGTTGCACTAGTGTGTCATATTATCTACTCATCCGTTTCTACTGATAGACAACAGGAAGTTTATTAGAAACTTTTGATATAATTAGAGAATATCTTTTCTAGTTTTACATAGGGATTCTTGGGGATCTCCACCTATTCGACTGCTTCTAAGTAGTAAAAATGTGACAAGGAAATTCACAAGGAACTTTATCTCGAACTCTTTGGTCATGTGCCGATTCTTTATGCGTATCACAACCAAGAGTGTGGTTACAGTAGTAGATCAGTGGGTTTTGTTCTACACTGTCATAAAGTTGGTATTCTTGTATTACTATCTACTGAAAGACCATCGTGTTTCTGGAAGAATCATAATTCCCTTTGTTCCCTTGCATACATGCAAAAACAGTCTCTGATTATAATTAACTACAGTTAAACCCAACTGCTTGCTGTTTAACTCTCTGTTGACTTTTTATATGATCCTTTAATGAGTTTTTACAGTCAATAATTTCTTGCAGGACGGTAACTACTATTTTCATAGGTTAGGTAATTATGGTGATCCTTTTTGGAATCTTCGTGCATAATTTTCACTGATTATGCCTTCAAGAATCTGTACCACTTGCAATTGCCTATGGGAAGCTTCAGAGGAATGTGAAGTGCGGTATCAAGTTTGCACTTGCAATTTGCATGTGTAGACAATGATATCCAGTAAAGTGATAGTAATAGAGCTTAACACTTTTTTATTTTGAATATATTATTTGGTATGTGAATTCTCTATGACCTGCCATTTACTACTTGGGACATAATATGATAAAAAAATATAATGGCTAATTCTATTTCACGATGTTTTTCTGTTTAAGATTTAAACTTAAAGGAAAGTACATAATTTCTCATTAATGTGTGAGTTCAATACTTTGTATTCCTCCTATTTCCATATAGTGCTCAAAGCATAGCAAGGATTGAAGAACTACTCCTAGAGGACAAAAATGCGAAGAGTCGACGAGAGAAATTCCAAAAGCAGCAAGCTTTGCTTTCAAAGATTACACACCGGCTAAGCGCTCACGATAACCGAGCATCAGCAGCAGCTGGCTGGTCTAATGGTGACACTGAAATAGGTATACGTTTTTGTTAGTGATCCTACTCTGGATTCTGTTAATTTAATGTGTGAAATTCCCCTCTTTTAAACTTCCGGCCTTAACTTAAAGGGGGCCTTTGATAATTCTCTTTTGCACGACATTGATTGCTTATACTTTAAGCAGAAATTTTATTTTGCAAACAGGACAACATGATTAAAATTCTGCTATTGCTATTATCATCCCTGAATTTTTCTTTTGGTAACCTGTGAAGATTATCCATGGTTAGCAGTTTACCTAAACCTTTTTTTCTCTCTTGCGGTTCAGAAAGCAGCCCAAGGAAAAATGCTGCTTCAGGTGATGATTGGAGGTCTGCCTTTGATGCCGGTGCAAATGGGCCAGTCAACGATTCTTTCAGGGGGTCACCCAGATCAAAAAGTGCCGATAGCCGTGGTAGTTCTCGATACAGTGACCTGGCCCAGAATGGTGACACCAGTCTGAATTCTGGTGGTCGTCGGACGCCAAACAGATTACCTCCACAACCACCACATTAACAGATTCTATTAGGCCGCTAAGTTGCGATGGGGACACACACACGAACCTTCTCTTGTCGCCGCGATTTGCATCATTTGGTTCAAGTAAGAGCAGCAAAACTAATGGATCTTTCTACCCAATCTACAATTATATTCTATATTTTATGTTGCAGTTTGTTTATAATTCCAGCCGCTCCAGTTCATTGATCATGGAGCCAGCTGAGCTAGAACACATCCAATCATTTGGCATATCAATTATTTTTAGTTCTGTGTCCAATTACCTTTTGTTTTTTATTCCAGATTTTAATACTGCCTGAAGACCGAGTAATATATTAAGGAATTCTTTCCCACTTCCTTATAAGACCTTCTGAAATTTTAAGAACATCAAAATACCTCAAAAAAATTTATATCGCTAATTTACCTAGTACAAAAACGGCATTGAAGCTATACTATGTATGTATCATATAACTTTTTCATCCTACCGCATGATTTTGTGAAGCAATAATCTATCTATATATAACTCAACTCAGCTTATCTCATTGTTAAGAGTAATTCAGAAGGGTTTCAGCTTATCTCTTTTTAAAATAAAAAAAATTTAGTGCCATATTACATTTTGATCTTCTCGTTATGCTATTTGTAATTGGATGGATCGTGTTGTCAAGTCATATCTTAGAGCTATTTTTATTTAGCCAAGGTGCCTTGAAGTTTGACCATTAAATTCATATTAGACGTACCACCTTCTGTGCGCACACACGTAAGAGATAACAATATAGTTTTTACGGATTGACTTAATATTTACATAAATATTTATCATATAAAATTTTAAAATTAATTTTCAATGAATATAAAATATTTCACTAAATTCTTAACTTCCTCGTATAAAAACAATCAGTGTATCAAAATAAAATCCTCTATAATATACCATCCTTTATCGTTCATAAAAAAATATGACATGAATATTATCATTTAAAAGATATCGATCGTGCTCTCAAAACTATAATGCAATATGCCCATACAATTTTACAAACGTCTCCCATTCAATCTCCAACTATAATATATTTATAAAAAAAAAATTCTTTAAATGAAATAATAAATCTTCAAAAATGAACTATTAAATTATCCACTATAAATGTCTCTCAATTTACCCTCACAAAATTAAAATTAATAAATCAACTAAATAAAAAAATAAGAGATATCGATCACTCAATAAATTGCACGTGCAAATAAATCTATTCTTTGGCAACATATTATCTATTAAGATTAATCTAATTCTTAATATAAGTTATTAAAATAATTTTAAAATTGAGTTGTAAGTAACACTTATTAAAGGACAGCATTTCACAAAGTATTTCAAAATCATTCGGTCTATATGAATCACGTGCAAATTGATGTTCCATGCATCCGAATATCAAAATTTGATCTACCATTTTCATTACTCTAAAAATACAAAACTACAATTAAAATCAAAATACTTCTTACACAAGAAATCACCTAAATAATTTAGCCCTTTTATGGTTCAAAATAAAATTTGAATAAAAAAATAAATATATCTCATTTTCATAGATTTAGTTGTCCTCTTATCGGTCTAAAGTAATAAAATTTAACAAGAGTTTAAAAAAGGAATATATATATCTAAATGATGAAAATCCTTCGTGCCATGCAATAATTTACTCATAAAAAGTTGAATTCATACTGAAAGTTTAATTAATCTCTCACCTCCTTCACCCAACATAGCTATTGTACCTTTCATTAATTCACGGGTGGAATGCCAATTTATGAATAACTGAACGCCTGCCTGATATCCAATATAATGAGGAAATCTTCTTTCTCGCTGACCGTTGTGACAAAATTAATGCCCTCAACCTACACTATTGCCCTTCTCATCACCTTGTCCTAATCTTTAGGAACTGATTCAATCCTTCCAAGGATCATCCTCTGTCCTCACTTCCGATGGTTCGACCACTTCTGCCTCTGCTGTCTCAGAGCTGACTTGAGAGCTTGTTGCCTCGGCATCAGTTTCTTCTGCTGCTCCCTGTGGGTCTGTTCTTCCCCACCTTCCACCAAGTGCAATGGCCATCATCTCATAGATTTTGTTTCCCAGTTCAGCAGGACTGTCAGGCTGAGGAATAAATCTTGGTTATCGACGAAATTGGAGATTTTTTCTTTTTTTTTTAAATGTTATATTTGATAAGCATAAAAGTCTAGATAGAAAATATCAGTATCCACAGGGGAAAAAAATCACAGATGATATGACTTGATGAACAGATGAATCAAAGAGGTCGAGTTGTGACTCACAGTATAACCACTGGATATTAGCGCTGTGTCGTATAGTAGATCCACGGCCCTCTTTGCTTCTGCACTGCTTGGGTCATTCTTGCAGGCAGCCTGCAATGGAACATCAGGTTAAGCAAACTTATTCAACTCCAATAGACTTGCGAAATATCAGTATCAAAATAACCAATGTAGATTTTGTAGTAGTAGTTGATTTCCAATGAATATACATTGAGTAGATCAGACATCTTACGTTCAAATCTTTCACAATGGGATGATCAGGATTGATTTCTAAAATTCTTCTCCCTCGCATGAACTCCAAGCTCGATGTGTCACCGAGTGTCTGTGCTTTCATTAGTCTATAGACCGCAAAACACTTTTGTTGGAACACTTTTTTTCAAAAGAAAAAAAAAGACAGAAGACCACAATCCTTGGAAATAACATACTTTTTTTCAAAGAAATAACATACCTTTCCATGTTTGCTGACCAACCAAACTTGCCAGAAACAAGTACACAAGGTGAGGAGCTAAGCCTTTTAGAAATCTGGACTTTTGCTACCTTGTCACCGAGCTGCTGTTTCATCCAGTCACAAAGAAGATTGTACTCTTGCTTTTCTTCTCTTTCCTTCACCTCATCTTCATCTCCTGTATTGAAAATTTCCATCAGCTCAGCACATATAGAAAGAGTTAAAAATCCATAATATAAAATCGAATGAGTAGCTCCAAGAAAGAGCAAAAAATGGAGGAAAATAACCTAATTCTAGGTCTTCTTTGCTGATGTCAACAAATTTCTTTTCTTTGTATGTCTGGAGATTTTGTATGGCAACTTCATCAATGGGTTCCACAAGATACAAAACCTGTAGATCAGATGTGATTATTTTAAAAAAGAAAAAAACATGAAGATAAAAGACATCTACTCTAACATTTTAAAACTAATGCCTACTTCAATATCCTTTTGGACAAGTTTTTCCAGGAAAGGGGCAGTCTTGGCACTTTTAAGGCTGTCTGTTGCCAAGTAATATATAGCATTTTGGTTTTCACTCATATTTTCGACGTATTGATCCAAGCTTATCAATTCTTCCTCACTCTTAGAAGAGTAAAAACGCAGCAATGGAGTCAACCGCTTGTGGTTTCCAGAGTCTTCAATACAACCCAATTTTAGAAGCTTGCCAAAACTCTCCCAGAACTTCTTATAGTCCTGCACGAGAAAAACATGGCCATTGGTGCCTAAAATAACATATGAAAGTACTACATATTCCAACTATCAACCTCTTTATCTTCACTCTCAGATAACTCTTGAATCATGTCAAATGTCTTCCTAACAAGTCTCTTCCGCATAATTCTTACCTGCAAGACAAAAATACAGAGTGGTAGTAAAAAAAAGAAAAGTTTTTGTTCCAGATAGAAAAATTCCATTTTAATTGGATGAAGATGATTGCTACATACATAAAAATAAACTTACAATTCGACTTTCTTGAAGGATCTCACGTGAAACATTGAGAGGAAGATCATTTGAATCAACTACACCCTTCACAAAACTTAAGTACCGAGGAAACTGAAATTTCAAATAAATCATCATCGCATTTGAGAAAGATATACAAATTGTTAAGATTTTAGAAATAATACACTTACAAACAAAGGAACAAACGAATTTAAACTTACCAATTCACCATCAAAATCATCTGAAATAAACACTCGTTTGACATACAAGCGGATGTTTTTTGTCTTGGGATTTATTATATCCTCATTATTTAGAGGGGCCATTCCAGGTATATAGAGAACACTTCTAAATTCCACCTCACCCTGTTCAGTTTACAAAAGAAAGTCAAATTTAACACATTGATCCAGCTTGTCTTCCAAAAGTTTTTTCATGGTGCATTCTGTCATTGATACCTCAGTGGTGAAGTGTGTGTAGGAAAGAGGATCCAGGAACTCATTGAATGTCTTTTTGTAGAACTCATTATATTCATCTTTCTCAACTTCCTTGGGATTTCGCATCTGATACATAACAGTGATGAGACTAATTAATCTTACAGGAAAAATTGAACACACCGAGTATAAGGAGTTCAGGGCCATGGGTAGTAACTCCGAAAGGTGAATTATTGAACCTACCCATATAGGTTTGGTCTCATTTGCCAATTCCCAGTCCCAATACTTCTCAGTTACAGTGTTCTTCTTCTTATTCTTTTCACCCTGCCAATAAGCAGAAAGTGAGACCTTGGATTACACATAAAAGAAACTAAATCACACTGTAGAATCCCTACCTCAGGCTTGGGCTCCTCTCCTTCTTTCAGTTCCTCTTCTTCTTCAACCTAGCCAATATAATCAACCCAGATAATATAGGCAAAATCCAGTTTTACACAGCTAGAACCAAAAAGACAAAGAGAAAACATAGGAGAGCTTTCCAGCATGGGAGTATGCATGATCAAACAATAGAAATAAGTGAGCAAGGAGCTATGTTTTCACCTCCACTGTCCTTGATTTCTCCTGCCAAGTATATATGGGAAAGGAAACAAACTGAGAGTAATTCTTGACCAATCCTTGGATATGTGATGGGTCCGCAAATTCAAACTTATCATCAGGCTACAAAAAAAGCAGAAACTTAGGACAAAAGAGAACAACACGCTAATTTCTTAAAAGGAGATCAAGTTTCCATACTCTTAAAAACAGAGTGATCTGTGTGCCACGTTTTATCAACTTCTCAGGATCAGTTTCTTCTTTTATGACATATGAACTACTATCTGCAACTGCTTCCCATACATACTGTTTATCAGATTTTGGACTTTTTGTTGACACCACAACCTGTTCATCAGTTGGCAATAATTGTTAGCATCCAAAGGCTGAAGCATAATCAACCATCTTTTCACTATTAAATACACACAGGAAAATGCTACAAGAAAAAGTACCCGCTCAGCAACAAGGAATGCAGAATAAAAACCAACACCAAACTGACCAATCAAACCATTGTCTGCCCCAAGATCTTTGTTTTCCTATGCATTATTCAATAGTAAAAGGTTAAGATTAAGCTAGACAAAAATGACAGAACAAGTTAGCATAGGACCATGATGAAGCTTATATAGCAGCAAAACATTAATAGATACCTTCAGAGCATTTAGAAATCTTGATGTTCCACTCTGAGCAATAGTTCCAAGGCAATCAATTAGCTCTTCTTTGGTCATCCCAATACCAGTATCTCTGCCAGATTCGCACAAATAACTTTAACAAACTGTGCAACTAGAATTAAAGGAAAAAGGTTTTTAAAAAAGGTAGAATACGTTATTGTTATAGTTCCATTATCTGGATCCGATCTGATGCGAATCTCCAAATCACCAGCATCACCAAGTAATGAAGGATCCGTCACACTCAAAAATCTCAACTTGTCCAGGGCATCACTTGCATTGCTGTAAAGGGATCGTAATGGATCCACATCAAAAACCAAGTGACTGAACTTGTAAATCTAACATTCATTAAAAATTAGAAAGGAAAGGTTGAGACCAACTCCCAAATATGAGATTTTTAGCTTACAGAAAAATAAATCAAGAACAATTATTTTATTTGTACAATCACATCACCACGCTCAGTAAACAAACGCAATTAATGACTCAGTGGCAGGAGTTGCCGAGCAAAAAAACAACACAAAAAAGTAAACAAGAACAGTCAGGCATCCCATGACAAGGAGCCAAGCCTCAAGCTCATGGTAAACCAGTTGGCAATCAGAGCATAAATAAAAAGAAAAAAAAACTTATGAAAGTTATTCCAGCATGCTCCATAGAGGACCAAAAATAAAAATGAATTAGTGCAGAAGTTAAAATAATGTAATATTAAATAATATTTGGCACAAACTACCCCACCAGACAATATTAAAGAGAAGATGCATTGTTTTTCAGTTCACAGTTTAGCCTTTAGACAAGGACATACATATATGTCAATGATGTGAAAACTGCAGGATATCACTAAGTTCTATCTCTCAAACTTAACTGGCCAAAAAACAAAAATTAACACTGCCATATTCTGTTGCATGGAATTATCTACATTCCTATTTGAATTATGTACTTACACCAAATACAAGCATTAAAATTGGTTCATACAATAGCAAATGAGACCATAAATAGCAATGAACTCAAGTAAGTGAACCAACCTTACAAGTTCCCTAAGAAACACCTCTTTGTGGCTATACAGACTATGAACAATCAGATCCAACAGTCGGCTGACCTGCATTCAGCCAAGGTATAGAAACTAAGTTGAGATCACAAGGAATGTCAATTTGCGTGTGCACACACAAAAAGCAAGAAACGAGAATAAATTCATATATGGAAACTGATACAAAAGGTTAGGTATATGCTTAGGTAACACTTCAACTAACATAATTCCTGATAAAAATTTGGAAAAGTAACATATGTTCTTTGCCCATTCTGCTGGCATCATAGTTTTTAAATTTACCTTTAAATTCTAAATTGGAAAATAAAAAGACATCGCGGCTCATGTTCAATAACCTGGAATATTGAAACCAGATAAATAGTTTGTTGTACGCATCATCGAAACCGGAGACAGCAGCACAAATGATGAAAATTAGGATTTTATCAAGTATCAATACGAGAAACGTGTATAAGTGTCGCCAGGTTTTAAAAAGAAAACGTCTTTTTACCCAGCACATGAAGAAATATTTCATATTTCCTGCTCAACAGTCACGAATTTATTGTCTGCACCAAAAGAACGAAAACAAGAAGAAGAAAAAAAGACAAACCAAATCGAAAAAAAACAAAGAATATAACAGAAATTCAACACACCTGGTAGAACATAGAAGAAACGACGACCTACCTCAGCTTGGTACTCAAACTTCTCCCCTGAAGCCTCCTCAGCGCCCTTCTCTGCAACTGCCGCGTCGCACCGTATGCCCATCCCTCGCTCCCTTCGCTCGACCTTGCATCGAAGACCGGCGGTAGTAAACAAGCCCCTTGACTGGAGAGGCAGAGGGACGAACGAGGAGATCCGGAACCTCAGAGCTCGAGCAGAATTCGACCTCACAGCGATGGAAGGAGGGTGGAGAGCAGCGGTAGAGGAAGTGCCCAAGCTGCACCGGGATAGAATAGGCGCCATGAATTCGCCGGAGAATAGGAGTGGACTTCTGGATAGGGCAGGAAAAGTGGCGTAGAACCCTTCCGGATTTTGGTGAGCGAGGGTTTTGACGGAAAGGGTCTTAAATACTAACTTAAAAGAGGATTCTAGAACGATATATATATATTTTTTTGCAAAAATTGTCAAATTTTGCAATGGATTCTTGCGTTTTCTCGAGTATAATTTGTCTTTACTCCGATTTGAATCTTTTTTTCTGATAAAATTTTAACTTTTATAAAATGTGTAATTGTTAAAAAAAACCTAATGACAAAGTAATTGACTAACAATATTAGCCTTTTAACTTCTGTTGTGAATGTTAAAATCCATCAACTTAACAATCTTTACCGGTCTACCTCTAAACATTCTAAGAAAGGTAAACCATAACAAACACAAGATACCCTCACATTTATAAAAGATTGATCCATTATCTATTATAAAACATCCGTATACTGGACGGGAACCTTTTAACTTATAAACATATATTATGTGTTTTAGTGCTCACATTTTTCTTTGGTATATTTTATTCATTTACTATTTTCAAATAACGTTCTAGTATATCAAATTTTTATAATGCAATTAATTAAACAATTATCAAAATTATAACATTTCAAATGCACAGTAATATCTCAAATTGCAAAATTGTATAAGTTTAAAAGGATTAGCATAAACATAGATATCTGATGTTAACTATTAAAAAAAACTGGAATTAACTTATCGAAAAAAAAAAGACTTAATGAAGCATAAAGAAAGCATGAGCACAAAGCCAAACATATAATTACCTTGAGGCCCTACTCTGGATGGGGCATCTAATATTTGAGTCATTGTGTGTTTCTGAGCCTGTTCCGACTGAGAACTCTTCATGATTCCCATTTGATAGCTTGAATCCAACTGGTCAATCCGATCAGGATTTGAAAACCTTGCTACTAATAAAGCATCATTGCTTGTTATAATACACTGCAGACTGTACAATTCACTCCTAGTATATGCACAAGCATTAGCTAAAACCAGCTATAACACTTCTCGAGAATTAACTCCAATTTGCAACTCTAATACACGACCATATCGACTTGAATTCAATGCCAAAAAACAACTACTAAAAATGTAAAACACTACCAACTTTATTCTCGACTCTACTTGACAAATACAGACAAGGAGGTACACTTAAAAAAGAAGCCACAATGGTTCTCTTCTTTGGCCATTGATGCAAGAGGATGTATGAAACAGCTATACAATATTTACACCTGATATACCACTTCATCTGGATGAGCATCGCCTATTAGGATAAGGCCCTCAACTGACAACGGAAAGAAGAATCTTCTCCACTGACAACCAGTTGATACGACATCGGGAGGTGGATTGATGATGATTAGATTTTCATGCTTCCGAAGGATACCGATAATGCTTGCGGTGTTGCCTTCCTTGATGTACCTGACGTGCCATTTTCCAATTAGAGTCATGACAAGTTGGCAAGAAAAAGAACACCAAACGATATCTAGCCAAATTGAAGATAGTTCTCAATGCCATTTCGTTAATGTTACTGAGATCATGATATACCTAACTTTCTGAGGTGTCACTTGATCTAATTCCTTTACTCCTCTATTGAACTCCATGTAAGACAAAATCTTATTTGAGGCATTCAGATCATATACAGATCATCTAACGGAGCAAGAAACTATGAGAATGGTAAATTAAGCCATCGCACAAAAACATTGTGGAGTACTATTTAAGAGCTCATCTAAGTTCAATATTCTTTCAGAAGGAATTTTTACATATTATATCAGTGTTTTTGGTATATAGATTCAATTTTGACATGAAATTTTTATTTCATATGGCATCATAAGTACAAAGAAGATATAGAAAGTTAGAAAGGAAAGCAAGTAAGTTGATGCCTGCCCTTCAAGTTATTGCATATCAGCACAGAGGTCATAAGGAGAGAAAAGACAGTTTCTATATTCCGCCTCATCAATCTGTATGATATATATGATCTTGCATCAGTATGAGATTTATGCATCAACAATTGAACATACCAATTAAATAAATATGGAACTTTAGCAGATTTAGATGTAGTCATTTTGCAAAAAGAAATGTTATTTCTTCATGGTTAACCAAGATAAACTTTAAGTTGCATGAATTAAAAACAAAGTTAGCTAGAGAAATTAAATCCAAAGTAGAACTAGAAAACAAAGGAAGTGCAGAGAGTGTGACTTTATCGCTCTTCATACAAATAATGGTGAAATAATTAATTCTTGGTAAATACAGGCAGTTTGCAAATATAAAGATGTCAATTGGAAATTCTTATCGTCAGCTTATGAATGCAACATTATGAAGCTCGCCCCCAAATAGTTGGAAAAACATTGCTTAATGATGACAATCCAACAATGTTTACAATTCATTCAGTCTCAAAAAGTTTCCTTTTGTTTTCAATAAGTACAGTCAATATAAGAGAACTGATTGCAGATGCAGTGAAATAATTCCCGCCTAGCGCAACACTTACGATCAATTTGCCCCAATTGCTCAAATTTTAAACAGTTCAAATCTTACCCTTCTTTAAGGTGCATTATGCGATCAGCACTTGGAAGATTGCGTTCTGTCAGCCAACTTATAAAGTCAGGAGACAAATCTTTATTTTCTTTGTTTATTTCAATAATAGTGGCAGGCTTGACGAAAGATGTCACTCTGGCTCCATTTCCAGCTCTCACAAGAAACCTTGTTCCACTATCTGGGTCAGATATATAGAAATCTGCAACATGCCTCTGTCAAAATAAGAAACTGATCAACTGAATAGCACTTCCTAGACATCTAACTGAATTTGATACAGCATAAAAGAGTACAAAGTAGGGCACTTAGTTGTTGCAACATAGGCAAGCTGCCAAATTCAATTAGAGGGAAAGCATGGATAGAGTTCAAAAACTACATGAGTGGCATGTAAAGTTTATTCACACTAGCAAACATTTTCAAAGCTAATTCTGAGAGAGATATTCTTTACAGCCAACTGCAAATCTGGTTTCACAATTATGATTTAAGTTGACGTACGTAGAAAAGCCAACAACTACATGAGTGGTTGGCTGATGTTTGATGCTTTTTTCCTTTATAAGTGCAGAAACAAAAGAATAATTCTTGGATAACTGGGAGATGGCAAAACACAAGGCAGCTGAGTCAACTTCACCTGACGCATTCACTGCATGCCAACATTCTCTATGGTGCCTCACGTTAATTGCCAGCAACCATTGCAGTCGACACTAGGCCAGCAACCCATTGTTGAGCTGAGCTAGTTCAATGGTGCCAAATAATGCCTAACTTAAGTTTTAAGATTGGTTTACATTTATTTCAAAAGTGTGAAAATTGGAGTTTCACAAGAGCTGTGAATTTCTCACGAGTGAAAGGTTTTGGATCCAGAGAGATGTCATCAGGTGAATTTTGGTGACTGAAAGATGCTGTTACTCTTATCATGTTGGAGGAAAAGAATGCCCCATCTACAACTTGGTGCTTAAATTCAGCTTGTGCAATGTAAGCTTGAACCAAGAGGAAGTTAGTTATTTTAGATTTTTGATGGAAGTGACACTAAAATCAAGAGCTTTGGAGAATACTTACAAGTGAAGGTCCATATAATGATAGAGTCACTCAATTACTTGGAGGAGAATATATCTCATTAAGCAGGTGGTCATTGTCACAAAGCTGAGAAAAAAATATCTTTTCATGAGCCTGTTAAATTCAGATAAATTCACTATAAAACAGCTAGTAAAGGTCTAAGTGTGGCTTGTAGTAGATAGATCTCCATGATAAGAGGGTCATAGAAAAGCCAACAGTATTAAGTTGTTTAACTGTATGAGTTTGGCTCGTAGTGCAGTTTCAACAGTATGAAGTTGTTGAATACATGGCAGGTCTCCTAAGAGTTGATTTCAAATGCAATAAAAAAAAGTCCGATCCAGATATAAATAAGGATTATTCATTTCACAATTGTCCCAACTTTAATAAAGATACTTAACTTCATACATTTACGATGTCACACAATCTATTTGCTCTTTTTTATCATATACATATTGCTCCAATTATCCAACAAATTTCCCAGATTTAGATAAGGCTATCAGCTTGCTCAGTTGTTCCTACATAATTATAGTTGAGCAGATCAGGGGTTGAATTTTTCCAGTGTGGCAACTATTGCAAAATAATTATGACTACACTTTTATGTGTGACTACACTTTTAACTCCAGCCTCAGGAAAGATGACTTTATCAGTCACTTAACAACCAAATCAAAGTCTGACCTCAGCATATTTGAGTCCCCATGTGGAACACTTGAGAGAAGGATTAGTAGCAAATCCACTCCATCCTCTATACTCGTCCAGCTCAGTAGATGCATATATACACCTGGGGATATTTTGATATGATGATTCGAGAGGGATGCTTCCACAAGTGACATGCTGCACGGAAAATCAGGGGTAACTGAAAACAGTCAAAATCCAGCAAAGCTAAGCTGACAACGTTGCTTCAATAATTTGAACACTTTAACACGTGTCACTATTGAAACGTTAACATGTGCCACTTTTGAAACATTATTGAATAAACTACCACTTTTGAAACATTATTGAATAAACTATCATTTAACAATCAAGAGTGCATCTGGAATGATACAGAACAACTGAAAATATATCTAATTCCAAGAGAAATATCAGTAAGAATTTAGTCACTTGGATAATTTATTATGAAATAAATAAACTAATGTATGAGCCACTTAGCGAAGGAAAAAACAAGATATATGTTGAACAATCTCTTGTGGAAGTAGTTACACTAAGTCCATGCTTAAAATAGCATCTCTATTATATAGTGTGATTGACTCAATTAACATAAACCACAAGGGCAATCATTTGTACAGAAACCAATTTGGAAACAGGTCCTTATGTCCATCCATACAGAGACAACTTGGAAATTTTAATCCAATAAAACAATGAATGTGGGTTTTAATACTAGTAATTGCAGCTCTTGAGAAAAACATTCAGCAAGTATGAAATTTGGCTTTCACTTGAATATTAAGAATAATAATGAATGCACAATTCAGAGAAAAAAATTCACATGAATTATCTCCATATTAAATTTCAGATAGTTTATTGTAAAAGGGGAAGTTTTGTGTCACTACAAGGATGAAAGTGTCTAACATAAAATGCTTGTTCTCCCAAATAGGCAACTACCTAAGAAGCTGACGATCAACATCAGGAAATCATAAGCTAAATGCATAAGTTTGCATGCTGGCAATTCATCCACGTCTTACATCACCTAAGAATTCTCAGGCATTCACCTATTCCATAGTTAATTCTATTGTTTGTCAAAAGCTGTGAAAGTGTTGTCTTGCTAGCTTGTTCCAATTTATCGCCTAATTACAGAAAAGAAATCCAACTCAAACATTGTTTACATAGCTAGATAAATGCAGTGAGGGGTATAATCCCAGAAAAATCTTGAGATATTCAAAAACTTCCATCTTGCTTGGTTCCACATAAAAGGCTAAAGAAATGTTCTAATGTGCCTAGTTCTTCAAAAATAGTTTAACAAATAGTGAGACAATAAAATCTTAAATTTAGAAGAAAAAAATCTATTAGATAGTGGGATAGGTTGATAGCTCATTGTAAGCTAGAGTGTTCCATCCTCTGACAGAAACAATATATCAGAAGGCAACAAGAATGAAACAAAAGAAAATAGCGAGAGAAAACATAGTTGCTATAAAATTTGAGTCGAAAAAGGAATACCCCAGTGATTTTAACCAACTTCCCAATTTGGGAATTTCTAGTATCTATAGAAGTATTCGGGTAGAACCTCCAAAATCGTTCCACTTCCTCCCTTCCCCTCGCCCAATTCCTCACGGCCACCACCGCCACCGGTGCCGCCACAGCTGCCACCCCAATCAGAATCACCGGCCTCCCCACCGCTACCAACACGAATGCACCCGCCGCAAACCCCGCCACAAAAACCGCCACCAGTGCCCATCTCCAACCCCGCGACAAACCGAACGCGAACGTTTCCTCCTCCACCGCAGTCACCGCTCCGCCGTACCCATCCTCCGTCTTCTTCCTCCTTAAAGACACTGGAGACCGATCCGTATGCCCTCCGGACGAACGCGCGGGCATTGAGGTGATTAGCCCCGTGGGCGGGATCTGGGCAAGTGGCCCGGAGCTCTTCCGCGTCGGCACGGGGCCGGATCCGGAGGAGGAGGAGGAGCGTACGAACGTCCCGGAGTGAGACTTGGACACTAACCTGGACGTTCCGCCGCCGGGATCTCCTGCCACGGGAATGTGCAACATTTTGCCTAGCTCGCCTGATTTGCAGACATCCCCTCCGGTGTATGGCACCGCCCTCGACCCCACCGCCGGCGCCCGCTCCTTCGGAGGCTCCGGAGGCCCAGATACGATCATCCCGCTGCTCAACTGGTGCGTGGTCCTCGGCACCGACATCTCTCTCGCGCCACAGCGACCACACTGCAAGCAGCAGTGAGGAGGAAATCGTTAACTTGACGATGATGAAGCACTTATATCAGCCCGATCCAGCCATCTCAGCCGTCCATTTCCCTGAAGGCCAACCTTCACGTGATGGCGGGGCGCAGGAGCGAGTTTACGATTCATTTCATTATTCAACACGTACGCGTTCTACTCGAACCCTGTTCGTCCACCTGCACATATAAGGGCGGCGGGCCGTCGCCTACGTGGCGAGAAATTCTGACGGGCGACAGATGGGCGGTCGCTGATTGGGGCGTGTCGGAGCTGCGCCCTGCCGACACGTCTCGACGTGGACTCTCAATTATACCTGATCGATCAACCGACGACGCCGAGGCGTCTTCCGCCGCGATGAACGGCCTAGATGGGAGAGACGGGTGCGAGCCTCGAGGACGTAGGGTGACGGAGAGCTGAGCGACGAGTACAAGGTCTGAAGTGGGAGCTTCTGTGGCTGTGACGTAAGACGCGGTGAGTTGTTGGAATCAGAATTAAATTTTTTTTTTGTAGAAAAAAAAATTAAAACAAAATCTTTAAAAAGGATGTATCTTTTTTTTTATTCATCGAAAAGAATGTTTGATGACCTGTAAATTGGGTAATCTTCCTGCTGTGATTATAAAAGAATAATAATGTCTCAGCATAAAGGACATAAAGGCTGGTTAGTGCTAGTAGATATTATATATTTTATAAATATTATGGTACTATCTCTCTATAAGTTGACTGCTAATTTTAAGGGTTAAAAGTTCATCATTATTTATATTTTTTTAACGATAGTCCAAAAGTGAATTAGTAAGATTGTTCAATTCTTGAACTTAAAAAAAAATATGAGCGCTTATTTTATGTGCATATGTTCGTGATTATACAGTAATAAAAAATGCACAATGTCTTCTCCGTGGATGAGCTCAACGATGTTACTACCGTTCAGTCAAATTTTGACCATGATCCGACTAGATTTCAGTTGTGGTATGGCCTGAGTCAGAGTTTAGTCGGAGGGACATCAATGGTAACTCCGACGAGTTCAGATCTTAAGCTATAGTGTTCATCGCTCCAATGATACACATGCACTCCGACAACGCACGTAGACAAAACACTATGTATTCTTTATTACTGTACAATCTCATTTGATCGGATGATGATGAAATCACCATGCACACGTCACGTAGGAACAGGCACGTTTAAGATATCATATATATATATAGAGGAATGATCTTCTACACAACTTTTATGTGAGCATCCATAAGCACCCTCCATCATTCACCGTCCAATCGGATGAGCACTATAGCTCAATCCTTAAATTTTAGGGGATCGGACGGTAGATGATGGA